>PVJD01011312.1:0-47100 GCA_004026545.1 Mormoops blainvillei | reverse complement strand
ATACAGTGCACTTCACTCATTTACACATCCAACTATAGACTAAGAATCAAAGAAAAAGGAAAACCACAGATCAAGAGCCCCTAAGTGGGAGAGCAAGATAAATTATAATGAATGTTCTCCCAATTAATATGTATTTGAAGTAATAGCAAGTCATAAATTCAGGAGGGGCCGGTGAATGAATATATATATATATATATATTTTAATATGACTAGAAAATAATATTATAAATTAGACACTAGTAGACAGAAACATTGTAAATGACTATATATTTTTCTACATATATAGTATTTTATATGTTACATATAATCTTGTATATAATATTTCCTTATATGTAGTATAGAAGGTAATATAATTGTTCTTAAGAAAATATATTACTATAATAGTCTAACAACGGTCTTAGAATATTTATGTGTTCTCATATTTTGTCTTTAACTTTATAAATCATAATTATATAATAATCAACTTCAAAATGTTGGTATATATTTTTTAAGACAAAGTATCTTGATTTTTTTCCTAAATTTTAATTCCTAGGTTCTTAGATTCTTATCCTTAGGTCCTAAATTTTTATTTATAGTTTACTTTGAACTTTACAAACAGTTGATTGTAATCATTTAAAAATTATTTGACTAGGAAAGACATAACAGTAATGTACTGGAATTGGTACATAACAGCTCACAAGAGTAAATTCAGCATAATTATCCTAATTTCACATCTGGTATCATTAATGCAGATAGCTTGAAGTTGGCCATGGCAGAAATATTTATGCTGTGGAAATCATTAAAGTATAAAAATCAGGGATTTAAAAAAATTCTCCAGAGGGTCAGAAGTTAAGCATTTATCAGTACATATAATTATAATAATTATATATTATTTATGTAATCCCATGACATTTGCAAGTATGACAATGAATAATCTAAGTCACTATAATAATTAAATAAAAGATATCTAGGATTTAATATAAAACATAGGGAGAAAGCCAGAAAAAATTGCTGAAGGACATAAAGGAAGACATTTGGTAGGAAGTCTAAATTTTATAAAAGATGTCAAATCTTGCCAAAAATCATTTTGTGAATTTATGTAATTCCGATAAAATACCTACAATTTGTATGCTGATTAACTTAAGGTTTATTTTGTTGATTTGCAAAAAAGAAACACTCAAATATAGACAAAAGAATGTTTGAGCATAATGGTAACAGATTTCTCTAACCAGATACTGAACTATTTTATAAACTCATTTTATTAAATGACTATAACAAAGTAAAATAATTATTACATTCCTAGAACAGTGTGGAGTACAGGAATAAGTAGATATTTAAATTTAATATATAAAAATGGTAGCATTTCAAATCCATGAGTAAAAGGGTGCATTATTTTATAAATAACATTAGAAAAATTCATTACGTTTAAGAAAAAAAGGTTAGATCCTTGTCTCATACCACTGTAACTATTATGTTGAAGAAGCAAGACTCATAAGTTACAATTATAAACTGACTTTGTTTTGTCCCCTTTTCTTTGTTTCAATATGACCTGAAGTCTGCTACTGCCTACATTTGCCCTCATCGGTGTCCTTTTGGGATAGAACCTAAGTTGACCCCACGTTCTGTACCTCTATGCTGAGGAGTGTAGTGGCGGAGCTTCTCATCATAGGAAACACTCAGGAACCTCGTTCTGAGAAATTCTGGGAATGCGAATCCACCAATCAGTAGCAATTGGCCCTTTGTTCTAAACTCAGAAAAGCTAGGAAGCTAGTCCCTTGTTCCTTAAATTCTCCACTGTGCAGCAGATGCCTACTGACCATGTCCTGAAACTTCAGAGGACACACTGAACTTGCTAAGTGACCTCCTCAAAGTGAAGGGAGTATCACCTTATGCATCCTTCCCTGAGTATGATACATTCACAGAGCACTAGGAGCTTAACTAAAGAACATACACTTCTTTAATTAGCCAGTCCTGACCCTCATATATTCTTGATGAGGGTGAGAGTTTTGGAAGAGCCCTGCAGCCTTCATGATATAAAATTGCAATGGCTGCATCATGCTCTAGCCCCTTGAGTACTTTAGAGCAAGGTATCGGTTGTGCCTTGGTTCATCAGCACAAACTTCAACTGTAGTGTCATGTTACACACATTTATAAAAGGAAACTCAAAACAGATTGAACATACCATAAAGTTAAAAGTAAAGCACATATGAAGATACATTTATAATCTTGATTAAGAAAAGTCCTCTTACCACAAAGGTTGAAATAAAGAAAAGATCAATATATTTGACTGCGTAAAAGACTACCTGAAAAGATACAAAAAGAATATTGAAAAGCAAATTGCAAACTTTGAAAAATACATACAGCATACGTAAAAATAAATGGTTAATATTCTTACTGCATAAAGATTAGCATAATGGAAAATGGAAAGGAGGCATAAACAGGCAAGTCACTAAAAAAAGAAATATGCAAGGCCTTTAAATATATAAAAAGATATCAATCTCACTAAGAATGAATGTACATTAAAACAACAATGAGAATTTTTTGTCTATCAGGATGGCAAATATTATAAAAATTGACAGTTCTTAGCATTTTTAAGGGTTTGGGCAGCAAGTACTCTCACACACTGCTGATGAAATTCACATATTTTAGCAGCTTTTTAGATGGCATAATTCAACAGTTTGTACTATTTGCATTGCCTTTGACCCAGTGTAGTGTCGCAAACAACCCTCACCTGTTAACAGTCTTCTGGAATCATCCTGGCTGAAGAGAGCCACCTAGCTGCAGGGCAAGCCAGCCTTCCTCTGTGGGCAGCCGATATCCAGTGGTTAATCAATTCAGGGCCTGTCCACCTCACTCTAACTTGAGAAAACTCTAAGCAGACGACCCAGCTGAAAATTTCCCAGGAGAATCAACCAAGACTTTCTTTGAGATTTCATGGCAAGTGACTTCTTACTGGTCCAGCTTCCTTCTCTTCATTCCACAGACATTGACCCCAGGAACACTTCCTAATACATCCCCTAGGCACAATCTTCATCTTAGGCTATGCTATTGGAAAACCCAACCTGCGATACCTAGAAATTATAAAGCTAAGACTTTATCATAAGGAAATAATTACTTATGAAAGTGTAAGGGGCAAAGTATCCATTGCAGATTAGTCTTGAGGGAGAGAGAGAAAGAGAGAGAGGGGGAGAGAGAGAGAGAGAGAGAAAGGTTGGGAGAGAGAGAGGGAGAATGTCTGGTAATAGGAGGAGTACGTGTGGTTAAATAGATATAAAAAAAAGTGGTCAGGGAGAGGCTGGGAGTAGTGTGGGAAATTAAGAAGCAGAAGAACTGGTGTGTGCAGCCCATGGACATGAACTAAGAGGTGTGGGGATGATGGGATGGGGTGCAGGGTGGAGGGGATAAAGGGGGGAAATGGGACAACTGTAATAGCATACTCAATAAAATACACAAAAAAAGAGAAAGAAATACCATAAAGTTTAAAAGCCAGTTATAGAATGATATGCATCTGCTTAAAAATTTAAATATCCTTATATGATAATATTTAGATATATATTTATTTGTGCATAAAAAGAGTTAAAAGAACACCTCAAACTCTCAAGCATGTTTGAGTTATCCACATACTACATGTCTGTGTTTGATTTTATTGTTGTTTTTGTTTACATAAAGAGCTACTGAGTTATCAAGAAGACCATAAACCCAACTAACTGATATAAAGTAATATCACTAAACATATATAAGTTGAATGCTTAGGCTTGAGTCTTCTTGGATAAAGAACTCAGTATAACAGGGCCTTCTCTTACCTTCATGACCTACAAAGTATAGCCACTGGCATCTTTGTGCTGCAAGTTCACAAAATATTTTGATTTTTTTCAACTGAAAACTATTTCATTATCACTGTTGTCAGCATTTCTACAGACACATAACCGTTCCTCATTTTATATAACCCTCATTCACATGTACGTGGAGGTGACAACAGAAGATGAAAAAGACAAAGACTGAGTTTAAATATTTAGGTTAAAACCCTGGTTCTATCTCCAATTCTGTTTATAGCCTTAAAAACTTCTCTGACTCTTTCTTCTTCAAAAGTGAGAGGTGAAATGTGAAAATGACTTCTTTCTCACAGCTGCAGAGGCCAGATGCAAGAACATCTAGAAAGATTCTTTTATCAAGGGAAGAAAGTAATATCTAACATAAAGATTAAAAGTAGGGCACAGTTATCAATATCTTTTGCAGTCTTAGATATCTGTATTACCTCACCAAATCTCCTAAGCCTACCTATATTGGCATTCTCACACAGCTCTGGTTTTCATATGACACCTATGAAATGGTTTGGTTGAGTGCAATGGAGAAATAACTAGCAGGTTCATGGATCAGAGAAATAATGCATCCTGGATGTGTAATGTGTGACTCAGAACAGCATTCCAGTCTGGGTTCTGCTGGTTATTTCCTGATGTAAACTTTATTGGTCAGCTCCCTCTTTGGGACTGTTATATGATTAAAAATAATAAACTAACACATGCATATAGCATGCATGCGTACATACATACATACATGGTTCAGAAAACAAAGGCATCCAAATTTTTAATCTCAGTTTTCTTTTAGTTTCAAAACACTTTCACTATGTGTTCTTGGACATACTGCTTACTTTGCTTTCGCCGTTCAGTTTCTCTTATCCACAGCATCTTAGTGAGTGAAAAGGGGGCAAATAGTAAAAGAGGATGATTTCTAGGATTACGCTTGACTCTGAAATTTTTAAGTTGGTTCATAGCAAAACTGATGTACGTGTGTGTGTGTGTGTGTGTCTCACTCTGGCAGTTAGCCCCAAAGCGAAGGACCTAAACTGGGTATTTATTCTGTGTAAATTACTGTGGCAAATATAAAAGTGACGCCCTGGCTGGGTGGTTCAGTTGGTAGGAGAGTCATCCTTTAAACCAAAAAGTCGTTATTCGATTCTCACTCGGGGGACACACCTACGTTGTGAGTTTGGTGCCTGGTCAAGGCATGTACTAGAAGCAACCAATCGAATTTTCTCTCTCATATCAGTGTTTCCCTCTTGCTCTCTCTCTCTTCCTTCCCCTCTCTCTAAAATCAATAAGCATGTCCTCTGGTGAGGCTAATAGACAAGTGTCTTGCCTTTCTGAACTAACATTTAAATAGGAAAGATACACATTGTATATAAATAGTGACAACATAAGATAGAAGCTAATAATCAATGCTAAGGAGTATAACTAAAACATTTTAGAATTTCAGATTAGGATGCAAATGCTCCTACCTAGGGGAGTCTTTGAAAATTTCACTAAGAATATGGCCTTTGAACCACACCTAAAGTATAGGGAACTAATCATTCCAAAATTCTTTGTGTACACACAAAATCACAGAAGGGTATTTGAGAGCAGAAGCGGTTATACATCCAGAATTTCCCCCTTCTACTTGCAAGTCACATACTATGTAACTTAGTATTTATTACAGATTTTAAAACTTTCTTGCCATTTACTGAGAAGTTCAGTGACAATGTAATTTACTGGATTCTTTCCCTTTGTTTTATTTTTGAAAGAACACTATTTTACAGCTTAATTGATTATGGTAAAAAATCTAAATATCAATATTACTCTGAAGGTGACCCTGGGGTCTCTGAATAGATGCATTTATTCTGCTTATTGATAAGACTCTCGATAATAAAACTATTTGGATGTGAAATGCATCAAACATGTTAGCTTCATTCTTGTTTTATTGCTCTAATAGACAAAAAAAACCTGTAGCCAATAAAGTAAATCTACTTTTGTCTTTATTGCTTTGTCTTTGAAATTATGGCCCTTGGTCTTTAAACCAATGATAGAGTAGTTAGAGATGAGAAAAAGAAATAGTCACAGTGGAGTGCAATGCTTACTTGCTAGAAATAAACAAGCCAATTTTAGTAAAATAAAACTGACCTAACTCTGTGCTAAGATCTCAGATTTAATAGCCACTCCAATTCTCTGTGACATTTAAAAATTATAAGGCACTGCAAAAAGAAATTGTTAAATGTCAGAATCCTCATAATTTCTTCAACTTTTGCCACTGAATTCTTAACTCCTCCCCCACCCCTCACCCGCACCCCACACACCCGCCTGTGAGTGTGGTGGGCCAGGAGAGGAGCTGGAGGATGTACTTATATATAGTTCTGCTGGTGGCAAGGCCAGTTCAGGCTGAGACACCCTTCCAATCATTATCCTCAAGCCAGCTCTGCTGAGAGGATCCTTCAGAATCATGTCAGGACATCATTAGTCATATTTTAAAGGTGAAGTAAATGGAAGGAGAAAATCTGAGAAACTGAGACACCACTGTTCTCTCTCCAACATTTTTTGTTGAAGATAATTCTGTTCTTGGCTCCTACAGTTGTGGCCCATGTACCTTTAATCTAGTGAAATCTGATTCCATGGAAAGCTGAAATTCTATGGTAATTCTAAATGAGATGCCTGTAGCAGGAATTTAATAACAATAAGAAGATGCAGGAGGAAAATAAACACGTAGGAGGAAGACAAAAGGAGGAGGAGAAAAAGAAAGAGGAGGAGAGGAAAGAAAAGGTATAAGACTTACTACCTGCTTATTAAAGGGAAAATCACAGCACAGTGAGGATGGCATTGTTATGCCGATTTTTACATACAAATACCAATGGGTGAGGCTTAGAGGGGGAAATAACTTGCCTAGGATCACACAACCACCAACTGGCAGAACCAGGACTCAGAAATCCCACACGGTGTCCCTCTAAGACAAAAAAGTAGTGATTCTAATGACACGGTGTTTATGTTCAGGAACATTTATAGAACTATTCCCCGATCTAAAAATGCTAATTCATTCCACAAGATTTATTGAATGTCTATCAGCATAACATCATTTAATCGATAATTGCTAATTTCATAGTCAAAGTACTGAAATAAAGTCAGCGATAGTCTCATCTGCTTTTCTTATTATGTGAACTCATTTTTTACCAATTCCAATTTTAAAGACCACAAAATAAAGGAGAACTCAGTTCACTTTATTTTCTTAGCAATGTTCAATATATAGTACGTTCTTGGAGATTGTTCTTATGTATGTGTCTGCACGTGTGTGTGTGAAATACATATATATATATGTATATATATAATCACTTCATAAATTATTGTTGTTGGGCAACATCTCAGTCAATTCCATTTTTCTCAGTTCCATATTCTGAGGAATCCTGCTGCTTCTGTTTCAGGGTTGTTGTTGTTTTTTTAAACATTTACTGACTACCGACACAGGGGATTTTATTTTCTACCAGTTTCCTCAATTTAGAAATACAGTAATTATCATTAGGGAGAGTATTGGTTAATGTTTTTCAAAAAAAGAAGATTTAAAAAAGGAAACCTTAATTTTTAGTCAATGAAACCACCTCATTATCTTAGGAATATTTTCTCTTAATTTTTAAAATATTGTCTAATCAAACAATCTAAATAGAGAACTCTGATTTAAGGGTGACCCTTTATAGTAATGGAGGGGTTTTATATTGGCTTGTCAGAGGTAGATTAATTGTATTCTCTGTAAATTCTACTGTAATTGTGTCCTTTCTATGATTTTGCTTTAGTTTGGTTGTTAGCTGCAAAATTACTGGTAAGTAATAAAACACAGGTCAAAGTATTAAACTCTTGTTGCAAATACCACCAACTCATAATGAAAAATCAGTTGAAAGCCACAATTCCTAGCATGTACCTGTAAAATATAGTTTAAATAACAAGACCATTTATTTCATCTTCTAATGGCTTGTTAAGTGCCTACATTGCTCCTCTAACTTGCCATCCAAATGAAAAGCACTGTTTCTAGGAACTTCTTTGGTAAACTCCACTTGAGAATAAATTATTTTTAATTATTAAATATTCATAGAGGGTTTAGGTTCTTTTTCTTTCCAGCCTGGCAAAGAAGTGTATGCCATATCACCACTTGTCTCTAAAGTATAATGAAAGAAGATGAATGCTTGTAATACTTCCTCTGTTTAATCTTCCTAATCCATTATCCTTTTAAAAAGAACAGTTGTGGTCTTATTTAAGATATTTAAAGCTCCATAGAGCTCTTACAAATATACTCTGACTTGTTTTATATGAGGCTGTAGTGTTCACATGGAGACCAGGACAAACAGTGGTGAAATAGTGAGACACGGGGGAACTTTGGCAAAACAAGGGAGAGCAAAGGCAAAGATGATGGTACTGTGGTGACAATGTTGTCTTTTCTTCTTTTTACATGATGTCTCTCATTAAACGCTTACTTGACCAAATGTGTTCCACCCTCCGCCCATGATTTGACATCTCAGTAAATTTATGGCCATCATTTTTCAACATGCATCATAAAGAAGACGTGGTTTACAGAAATGCTAGCAGTTGTTACAAAAGTGTTCTAATATCCAAGAAGTTTGGGGAATACTAAACAATAGAAAGTTAAACAGGGTTCTTTTCTCAAGGCTTCTTAGAGCTTCTAGCATAATAATAGTATGTGAATCAACCAAAGAATATTTGCAACACTTTTGGAATGTACCTGTCCTTTGAAACTTTTTTCTTTGAATATGCTTATGAACCCACTTTGAGAAACACTGGAATATGTAAGTACAAAATTATCATTGGGTGTATCTTTAAACATGAGAGGGGCAGATCTATGGAAAGCCTACCTCTTCTACTTCTAAACAATTGGCTAGGATAGGAAAGGAACTTGAAACTGTCACAGGAGAAACAAGTGGCAGAAAAATTGGCACTGTTCAAGAAAATACTGACTCCAAGGTGGTATGATAAACCCAAGGTGGCCCTTTACGTGCATGGGTTTAGCCTCATTCCAACCACATGAGGTTAAACTAATCACGGGAATTGGGGTTGTCATATAAACTATCTCAAAAGATGATGAAACGTCTGTCACTGAAGATATTTAAATGTACACTAGATGACTACCTAATAGCATGGTGGAGGACCATGGCACTTCAGCTGGTTGGGTAAGCTGCCTTAAAGATCCCTTCCAACCTTGACAGTCTATGATTTTAAGTTTGTAGATTAGAACAACCTGTTCCTGCCCAGAATCACCAAGCCAAAACTGGTGGTACATTTTTTTCTCAGAGATTCTTAAGAAATTGTCAAAGTGGATTGCTTTGTTTCTTCCCTCAAAATGGTTTAGTGGTTTTCATTTTGTGGACACTGGGAATGAAGGAGGCGTTCACAGGGCACATCTATCTGTGAAAATTAGCAGAGAGATTTGAATTTATGTTTCTGTGTCATGTAGAAAATCTCAATTTTTACTCTAAAAGCCTGAGAAATACTACCACATGATCTCACTCATATGTAGAATATGAGCACAATAAACCAATGAACAAAACAGTAACAGAAACTTAGATACAGAAAACAGGCAGGCAGCTGTGGGAAAGGGGGTGGGGAAAGAGATGAGAAATGGTGAAGGGTTTAACCAAAGAATATTTACACATGACCCAGGGACATGGACAACAATATGGGGATTGGCTTGGGGAGGGTAGAGAGTGGGGCTTGGTGGAGGTAAGGAAAGAGAAAAAAGTGTGAATAACTATTAACAGCATAAAAAATGAAATAAGAAAAATGAAAGCTTGAAAGAGCTTTATTTGTCTCCACAAATTAGGGAACTGAGGATAGTGTTTTCAATTCATGTGCTACATACAAAGTCAAGGAATTTTAAAAAATATCAGATAACTACATGCACATGTATTTTTAAAGGTGATATTATCATTATTCATAGTGATCTTATAAACTTCTGCATTCATTTTTATTTATAAATTATCAATGCAAACTTGTTAAAATTTTATTTCTTAAGTATCTGGTAGAGGAACACCCCCTGGCAGCATCTTCACTCTCTCAACCACTTCCTTTTCCTATAACCAGTTCTAATGTTAAAACACTCAACAATCTACATATTCTGGCCAGCAGGTGGCCTGGAAAAAGTTTAGTGTTATGTGTATGCTGTTCCTGTAGAACAGTATTTCTTTCCATCTCTAAGTCTACAAAACTGTGGCAGAAACTACCATCCTATTGCCTGTAAGTCAATGATGTCTTTTCTCTTTCACGTTTTATGTTTATTCCCTATAAATATTCTAAACATCTATTGGAGGCAGATTCAGGTTCCCAAGTTTATTAATCCCCCACAATGTTCCTCACTCAGAATCATGTCTTGAAGTTCAGTCCCAGAGCATTTATTCTTCAACTCTTGGATAACCTTCACCATCTTGTCACATTACCTCATTTAGTGACATAATAAGGCTTAAAAACAGAGCCTATGTGTATACATATGTTCACATGCACAGCTGCATAAGCTCTTTTATTATTCGTGTAAGTACCAATGGGGGTGGATTCCCAGCACTTTTCTCCTGTGATAGGTGCATGATATAGGAAAAAAACTTGGAATTAAGACTTAGAAGACCTAAATGAGGTCATTCATTTAACCTCTCTGGCCTTCAGGCTTTAAGTCACTAGAGGACCAGAGCTTTGCAAGCCTTATATTCAAAATGTGCTTTTAATTCATGTATCATCAATAGTGTAATTTTCTTCAGGATACGATCCTCAACTTTAAAAAATTCCTCAAGTCATAAACTTCAAACTTAACTTACCAGCCAAACCCAATTCCTAAACTACTGTTTCAAAACAATAGTATTTAGTTAAAAAAAATGACTTTGATATGGATTCATTTTTTTGTATAAAATAGGTTTTGATTTTCCATCTAGGTCTGAGTTTTCTATTAAATATCCTATTCAATAGAAAACATAAACAATAAGATATATTTGCTTCAAAAGTTTTCAATGTTATTCTGGCTAAAGAAATATCAAAAAGTCCCTTTCTTCTCCTTACTAACCAGAAAGCGTGTGTAATGAGCTCCTTTCTAAAAATATGGAAGTATGGGTGGATTTCAGGGTTTTGGAAGTAGAACCAACAAGCCCCGATGCCGTATCTGAGAGAGGCGAAAGCCCAGGGTGGTTCTGTAGAGGGGCAGGTCTAAAGAGGTAGGCTGGAAGATTTATTTTAGACAATTTAAGTTCAAGTGGGTGATAGAAAAGGAGGCAGCCAAGAAGAGTCACAACTGTTTTATAGACTTTGAAATTTCCAGCGCAGAAATTTTATGGGAATAGGTGAGTGTCCCAGGAGACATATGCAGAGACAAAGAAATAGGATTTTCCTTACTCTTCTTCGGGGGAAGCCCGCACTATGATCAGCTGGGTAATCAAGATAAACAGGCACAGAGCTGAGAAAGGAAAAGTAGTTGGGCCGGTAGCTCAGGACTCTCGACCAGGCTTTGGTGTTGCTGGGAGCTGGCCTGGATCAGGTAAACCTTGGTTTCTCCTGTTGAACCAAAAAGATTCCCCAGAACATCAGCATCAGACAAGGCCACTCTGTGACCGTGAGAGACAAGAAGAAAGAAGATCACTCTGTAACCATGCCTGTCCACAGATTAAACAGGAATATCATCCAAACTACACATAATGATCAAACATCCCCATTCTGGGAAATGTGAGTAACTGCTGATTCTTTACCGATACAATTTTTGCCTCTGTCTAGTTTAACCTAATAAATAAGAGTTTAAGATAGCCAGTAGTAGAATTTCCCCCACTCACCGACAGTCCCAGTCCACGGCAAACCTCCACTTACTTGGAAGCACCCCTAAATCATACAACCAAAGCCTGAATCCCCAATAAGTCTTACTAACAACCTTTTACTGAGATCCCACACAGTTTCCTGTGGACTCAGGTCTGATTAAAAATGCAAGAAGGAACCACTAGAACACTTTGAGGTCCTGAAAAGTGGAGGACCAATGGTAAAACTCTCCCCAGGTGCATGATTTGTTCCATGGTTGACTGGGGACTTGTGGCTTCCCAACCTGGCTGTCCCATTTTGCACGCAAATGCCCCAGCCCTCTCCTAGAGGGCTGGGCAGGTAAAACCGCCGACATACCCAGGAACACAGTGAGGCAGAGAGCATAAGAATAGAGCCTCACGGAGTTCAGGTGGGACCAGGTGGCTCTCTGGGAAGATGGGGCTCCAGAAACCTCATATGAACTAAGGGCAGATGCACACTCATGTTAGTGAAGCCTGCGTGTGGGCTTAGGGCCAGTGTCCCAGGTGTTCTCTCTCCATACCTCCAAGCCAAGCCCACTTCCGGGACCCTCAGCCTGCTGAGGCTTCCCCATGCTCCACCTGTTTTGGGTCTCTTCCTTATGGCTCCCTTAAGTGTGATTTCCTTTTAATCATCTGAGCAGCCTTTGAGTCACTTACTCACAGTGTGACACGGAGCAACAGGCCAAAACTTTCAGCTTCAGATTTGGAAGACTGTTGTGAGTTTAAAATGGGACACCTAACAAGTGAGCACTCAAAAGTGGGGAAGAAATCAACTGGGACATGGAAGACCTCAGGCCATCGGGCTGATTGCTCCCACCCTGACAGGCGGCCGAGCAAAGGCAGTCTGCGTAGCGGGCTTACCACCACCAGCACCCTGGCCACCCTCAGCGCACACGCAGGAGTTCCCTCAGGCAATAGTCACAACTGAGTAAAATACAGGTGTGTTCCTCATAGCCTTTGCCTGGAGATCATTGAGGGACGAGAGAATTCCTAATTTGTTTTTCCTATTTTATCTATTTTGTTTTAAATAAGACATTAAAGTCAATAAACACTTTACCTTACTGCTTTTTTTGACTTGATTCAAAATAATCAATAAGCACTTATTAACCAAACACCCTTTTTATTGACAGAATATCTGCTTGGATGATTATTTCACTATAAAAGTAAAGTGAGAATAGTGGAAGCAGTGAACACTTTATTGTGAATATCACATAACTTCTCACAAATTGTTGTTTAAGTTAATAAAAACATTGATCTTTAGTCACTACAAATACTCAAATGCTAACCATAATTTTTAAAAAGAATATTTCACTTATAAACTAACATATAGCTATATTTTTCGGTCATATAAGTAAAATGAAATCAGTTACAATGAGCATGTCTTGTTTAAATCAGCCATTGTAGGTTCCCTTCATTTTTTGCTACTCTAATGTGCCTTTCTCTTATTTTATGTGAAAGGGAATATTTACATAAAAATATAAGAATCCTGCTTCTTTTAGTAAAAAAACAGGAAAATATTTTTCATTGTTTCTTGACAAGTAATCAAATGTGACTGATGCAATCTGACAAACCCAGTCACAATATGAAATGTCACAGGAAAGCAGGGAAAAGCTACTATCTTTATCCAGACTGAAGGGGAAAAAAATACTTATCGTGAAATTAAAAAAAAAGTCTTTGGAACATGAGCAGATAATACAACAGCACAGAGTTTATTTAAATATCTTATATTCTGTTAACCCTGTTGAAATGTATTCTATCATGGATATTAGACTGGTGTCATGGTTTTAAAAAATCACTTTTTCCCATTGCAGAGTATGAGAATTATCACAATATGGGGCACTTTTCCATTTTTAAGCCTATTTAAATACAATTGGAAACCAGTGCTTTCTACAGGACCTCTCTTCTGTGGTGTCCCTGCCTTGAAGTTTATTTTTTCTTATGAGCTCCAAGGTAGTTCTAAATGGACTACACTTCAGCTAAGCTGTTTTTCTGAGACAGTACCCTGCCTCTGAACTGTGCTAAAATAACCTTGCATTATCCTAATTAGGATTATTCACAATACACACATATTGCAAAGGATCATTTTCATTTTCAATTAGTTGAAAAGGATTAGTTGCAGTGATACTCATATGGTCCTGAATGCTATTATTATTAAACCCAATATTTTTTATTGCTGTTAAAATTATGCTCCTTACAGACATAACTTAGCTAATGGAGTAAAAAGATGGCCTCTTCCTAACAAATCATTCTTTTCTAGGGAAAACTGTGAAGGTAACAATACAGAAGTGGAAGGAAATATATGTGTGCTAAAGAGGTTGTTTAATCACAAGAAATGGCAAATCTAAAATTAGTTCCAATTAGAAGAGAAATGCATGGAAATCATTCTGAATGTAGGAGATAAAGGGTGGCATGAAAGAGAGATTATTAAGCAGTAGCATGTAACAGGACCTCAAGTGCAGTACTTACTCGTTATACCTATTCTTGAGCAGCAACATACAGAGTGTACAGTAAAGCAAAAGGAAAAAAAAGAAGAAGAAGAAAAAGAAAAAAAGAAATACCCCAAGAAATAATTTTATACAGTGGCTACACTTGAGATGAACAAGTACATGTTTTTTGGAAGAAAGACCATAACAACTTGGTTTGTACTTCCAAAATACAGTGACACGTTAATTGCTTGATCAGCCAAATGAAACTAAATGTAATTAAGACTAGTGTGGGGTTAATTTGATCCATAATTATGTTATATAAAGTAAATGAAAATTGTTTCTTTTCTAAATTGCAATTCATTAAAATTATAGATATTAAAATAAGATACTATAAAATTACATGAAGCATGTACACATTAATAGCCATTAGTAATAGCTTGATATTTCTATCTAAGCAACAGTTTATTAGAATGCCAAAAGGTGATATTTGACCACTCACATGACTGATTCTTTTACTGTTTTTCTGCTCTTCTAAGACTATTTTTTTATGAAGTGAAGTGTTCTAATCTTAGTCTGTTTTTGCCATTTTCTAGATGTTTATTATCTGCTAAAATACCTTTGATCAACCTTTATTGAATTTTTATTAAAATACAAACATATACACTTAAAAATTTTAAATGGCATACAGTTATGTGCATTTTGTATGATGTCAAATGCACACAGTTTAAGTGAAGTATTTGGAAGATATCTGTTTCAAATTATAGTCATATATTTACATAATGTATTTTTGCTTAATCTTATTAAGGAAAGAACAGGACATAAAAATGTATTAATTAGGCCGTGGTTGGTGTGGCTCAGTGGATTGAGTGCTGGCCTGTGAACCAAAGGGTTGCTGGTTTGATTCCCAGTCAGGGCACATGCCTGGGTTGCAGCCTAGGTCACCAGTAGGGGGAGCACAAGAGGCAACCACGCATTGGTGTTTTTCTCCCTCTTTCTCCCTCCCTTCCACTCTCTCTAAAAATAAATAAAATATTTTTAAAAATACATCAATTTAAGGAAAATACGCTCATTAATGGAAAAGGAACTATCATTTATTGAGTGCTTATCCTGTTTTGAGCACTGTGCTATGCACCTTAAATACCTACGTTTATCCTTTAATGAAGTTGATGTTATATTCTTTTGCATAGGTGAGAATTGAGGCTCAGAGAGATTGAAAAACTTGCCGGAAGTCATGGTGTTACTTGTCTTATTTACTGAGAGCTGGGGAAGAGGTCTCTTCCTATTGGACATGATGGAAAAACATAGTGAAAATAATACATTTTCTGTGATGCAGCATAATGTTTTAGTTCCCACTTTACATTCTTAGTCACTGAGGATAATTTTGTTTATTTCTATAAAAATCAAAACCAGAATATCATAGCATAGAATCTCTGTGTCCATTCACATGACTTTTTTTTTTGAAGTTTATTTTTTTAATGTGGCTGTCCAATTATTCCAGTGCCATTTATTGAGAAAACTATCTTTTTTTCCCATTGGATTTCCTTGATCCCTTTGTTGAAACTCAATCAACATGTATTCTGGAATGCCTGCTTCATTTTATTAATTTATATTTCTGTTCTTATGCCAGTACCACACTATATTGATTATAACTTGATATTAAGTACCAGATAATATGTGTTCTTCATCTTTGTGCTTTTACAAAATTATTTTGGCTAGTCAGGGCTTTTGCATTTTTCCAATAAATCTTAGAATTGATTAAAAACCTGGCTTTTTATCATGATTATGTTGAATCAATTGATCAGTTTTGGGAGAATTGAAATCCTGCAGCAACTCAGACTATCCAACAACAATCAACATTCATGTGCCTGTAAATACAAGCTGGCCAAATAGCCCTACCAATCTGAGCCTCTCAAAGCATCTAATAAAGTCTCCTTAAAGGAGAGAAGGAAATAGGAATGGCTAGTAATACGTACCTTGCAGGCCATTCCACAGAGCACAGACTTATAGAAAAGACTCACATTTAGGGTAAGAAGAGAAAGTATTAGCTGATCATTATACTGTCAGTTGGAGGGAAAAGAAAGATGGCTGGAGAAAAAGAGTAGAAAATAGAAGGTGTTTCCAGATTCCACTGACAAAAACTAACCTTCCCAGGTTAGATAATGCTTTTCCCCTTTATTAATTTTGGCATTGAGAAGAAAGCTGGTGAGTTAAAGATCTGATATAATTTAAAAGAAAAAAAATTACAATAAGATTTGCTTACAACATGTAGCAATTGCAGTTTATCTGTTAGAAACCAGAAATATTAAAATCAAGTCTAGCTAAAACTTCAATATGCTACAATACATTTGAAAGAAGGTAGTTGCATACCCAGGAGAACCTGACATACTTTCTCTGTTTGCACAACAGTGTCACTATTTTAGCATTAATAATAGAATGCAAACATTAGCAAATGTTTCTCAATAACTGATTACAATACACTAATGGGAAAGCTATCCTTAAATTTCTTGAAAATCATCTGCATTTCTCTTTAAGTAAAAGCCATATTTCATCCATGAAAAAAAAATGATACTAAAGGATAATTGTACTTAACAAGTTGCCACAACACATTATTTACAGAAAGCATGTGTGCTTAACAAACCAAATATTTAATATTTCATGCATGAAAAATGGACAGACATAATAGTCATTAGTATTCCAGGTGAGGCAGAACATGCAAATTTACTCAGCTATTAAAGAATGAGTCATATGCTGTTTAATATAGCAAAATAGTTTATGTATATTAGAGTAAACAGTGAAATCACAATAGGAAAAAAAATGGATTTGGTTCAGATGTTGAGCTGCTATGTAAACCAATTATCTATCCGGAGGGAAACAGCTCTGTCTACAACTACTTAGGCTCTAGGGCCTATTACAAACCCTGGAGTGGGCTGTTGTTTCTGTTCTCAAGGGAATTTACCACGTCACACTAGAAATAGCTGACAATAATTAGAAAGCCTGCTTCTGCCAGTATTGCACACATTTTTAATACCTTTCTAAGTATTATGGGAGATAATACACAAGGTCTTTAGAATTCTAGTCATGCCACACAAGCGATGGAAAGGACAACTAGACAATAGCCCAAAACTGGACTGTGACAGGCTAATTATTGTGGCTTCATTATAAAACCTCTTTTTACATAGGTCACCTGGGAAGTGTAATTAAAAATGCATTATTGGTGTATTTTTTATTGAAGCAATTAAATTAAAAAGCCAAAAAAATAATTATACGAGGAGCAAATAATAATGTTGGTCAATAGCGTTTATCTAAGAAAGAGAGAACACGTTAGTGGTTCATTAGCAGTAAATGTGTTAACGGAAATCTGTTTGAAAAATGAGCCATAGAACGGCTTTTAAATTTGCAGATTAAAGGATTTATAATGTCAAGTTTAACACAGAAATTACAGATAGTATTACATAACCATGAGTAATAGCACCTTTAATCTGACTTAGTAAAATGATTTACATCACACTTTGTGCTGCTTCAATTGTATGAGTATTATATGTGCTGCATCTCAGATAATTTGCCATATTTTTTTACACACTTATGACTCTGTCCTTCCTACTTCCTAATCATGTGGTACATCTAAATAATTAGATGTTAAAATATGTATCTTCTGGGGGCAGAATGTTTGTCTTGGATATCTGTTCTATGGAGGAATACTAGAACATGACACTTTAGGAAAATTTATATAAAGCCCTAAATATATCATACCAAATTATCCCTCTCTCATTTCAAAACTCTCCACATACTTATTTACATTATGATCACCATCAGTATTAATTATTATTAACGAAAGCTTTCTACTTGCCGGAACTAGACATTGCTGGTATTATTTACACTTTTAATTCTCCAAATTATCTTAAGAGATTGATAATTTATCTCCATTTTAAAAATGAGGATAATCACTTAAAATTTAATCAATTTTTCTGAATCTATCTTTAAAAATACACTCTTCTTTAATCGATTATCCTAAGATTGCAATAATTTTTTTCTTTATCCTACAGGAAATCTTCCATGTTTTCAACCTGTTTAATTTTACTGACTACTGTTCAAATATGTAAAAGAGATAGGTAAGCATTTTGTAGGTAAGAATCTCACATGCAACCTTTTTAATCCTTTTTGAGAGGAAAGTCAATTTCAAAGAGATAGAGGTGCATTGATCATGGAGGTCTGTGAACGCTAGGGTGAATAAGGGAATAAATGGATAATGATAGAATTTTATTGTTAAACATGGGACTTTGATTCAAGAAAAATATTTTTATGGTTGATAGAAAAAAAGTGTTCTTGTCTTGGCTGGAGTGGTTCAGTGGATTAAGCAGCAGTCTGTGAACCAAGGTGTCACTGGTTCGATTCCCAGTCAGGGCATATGCCTGGGTTGCAGGCCAGGTCCTCTGTTAGGGCATGTGGGAGACAACCAAGAAATGTGTCTCTCACGTATCAATGTTTCTCTCCCTCCCTTCCTCTCTCTCTGGAAGGTAAATAGATAAAATCTTTTTTAAAAATGTGATCTTTTATTTTCTATACTAAGATTGAGTGTTGGTCTATAACTAGTTATTACTTACTGACTCTAAATTATATCTTGACATATGATTAGTTTAATAGTTTTTGCATTGTTATGTTACATTAGATTCTTTATTAATGCTACTATTTCTAATCTCAATAGCACCCAATCTGGCATATGCACTGTAAACCAGATCTTCTACCAGAGGCTATGCATGCATTATCTCTAAACTTCCACACATCAATGAATCAAATTACGGTAAGTCCCCCACCCTCATCTGCAGGGGTTTAAAGACCTTCAGTGGACGCCTGAGACCTTGGATAGTACCAAATCCTATGTATGAAGTTGACCCTTGAACAACATGTGTTTAAACTGTGTGGGTCCTCTTATATGTAGATATTTTTCAATAAATACCGTCAACCCTATTTATCAGTGGGTTTCTCTTCCAAAGATTCAACCAACTGCAGTTTCCCAACCTTGGACTGAAAACAGTATTTCAATCTAAAAAACTGTTTCCTGTATAACATTTATTGAAGACAAATCTGTGAAGAGCCAACTGTAGAGTCATAGTTACATAAGGATTCTCAAGTGCACAGGGGTGGACAACCCTGATTCCTGTACTTTTCAACAGTCAACTGTCTAGTATTTTTTCTGTACATATGAGATCTGTCCAGAAAAAGTCAAACATTGTTAATATAACAAGGATGGTTTGCACTACATCAATGTAACCTGGAAGACAAGGAGAGTGGACTGGAGTACACACGTGTGAACAATGACAGCTTCGCTCTACTAGTCAGTGGGGACAGCAGACTCCATTGAGTGAGCATGTGTACTGTGTGGCTGTTGCATTCAAAATGAGTGAGTAGAGCTATGAATCTACATCAGATTTTATGTTAAGCTTGAACATTCCTCCACAGAAATTATTTGGATGATTCAGAAGGCTGCAGCTATGGGCAACTGGTGATTGGCAGCTTCATCAGGACAACACGCATCACGTCTAGTGCAGAGTTTTTGGCAAAATATCAAATCACCCAGATGACTCAGCCCCCCTGCAGCCGAGATTTGGCTCCCTGAGACTTCTGGTTTTTCCCAAAATTAAAATCATCTTTGAAGGGAAGAGATTTCAAACCATTGATGAGATTCAGGAGGATTCAATTGGGCAGCTGATGGTAATTGGGAGAACTGTGTGAGGTTCCAAGTTGCCTACCTTGAAGTGGACTGAGGCATCATTGTCCTATGTACAATGTTTCTTGTATCTTATATCTTCTTCAATAAATGTCTTTATTTTTCATATTGCATGCCTGGATACTTTGTGGACAGACCTTGTACTTACCTACGATAAAGCTTAATTTTTTAAATTAAGCACATTAAGAGATTAACAACCATAAATAATAATAATAAAGTAGAAAAATTATAACAATATACTCTAATAAAAGTTATGTGAACATGGTCTCTCTCGATCTCTCAAAATGTCTTATGGTACTGGACTCACCTTTTCACCTAAAGGAAGAATTATATGGCTTCTCTTTGGCACATCCAAATTGCCAACACCACTACTTCTGTGCTTTGCGGCCATTACTAAGTAAAATATGTGTTACTTGAACACAGGCACTGTGATGCCATAATCCAACAGGGCTCCTATGTGACTAAAGGTGAAGGGGCTCATAGAGCATGGAGATGCTGAACAAAGGGATAATTCAGTTTTGGGCAAGATGAAGCAGGACTCATAATATTTCGTCATGCTAGTCGCAATGACATGCAAATGAAAACTTGAGAATTATTTATTTCTAGTATTTTGCAAAACCCTGTTGACAGAGGCTAACTGAAACCTCAGAAAGCAAAACCACGAGTAAGAGGGAACTATGCATTCCAATTTTATTTTATTTTTTTGATTGTATAATCTTCCATTCCCATTTATCCCCCTTATACCTTCTTCCACCTCCGCCCACTTCCACCTCCATCACCCCTTAATCACCACATCGTTGTCCATGTCCATGAGTCCTTTCCCCTTTTTGCTGAATCCCTCCATCCCCTAACTCCCAAACCCTAGAGCTCTCAGCCTGTCTACCTATGAGTTTGTCTCTATTTTGCCTATTAGTTTTGTTTGTTCATTAGATTCCACATATGAGTGAAATCATATGGTATTTGTCTTTCTCTGACTGGCTTATTTCACTTAGCATAATGCTATCCAGGTCCATCATGCTGTCACAAAGGGTAAAATTTTCTTCTCTTTTTTTTGGTCAAGTAGTTTTCTATTGTGCAAATTGTACCATAGCTGCTTTATCCACTCAACTATTGATGGACACTCGGACTGCTTCCAAATCTTGGCAATTGTAAATAACACAGCAATGAACATAAGGGTGCTTATATTCTTTCAAATTTGCGTTTCAGGTTTCTTCGGATAAATTCCCAGAAGTGGAATCACTGGGTCATAAGACAACGTTCTTATTTTAGAGATGAGAATCTTGTAGTTCAGGAGGTTAAGTGATTCCTCCAAGTTCATGTGACAAATTGAGGAGTTGAGATTTGAGCCCCAGTCAATTTGACTTCAAAGTGCATGCATTTCCCAGTATTCCTCCTTGATTATGAAGGAATTTATAAAAGGCATTAACAAAATTTTGGATTTTGTTCACATGTAAATCATTCTTAACCCAAATTTTAAATTCAATTATTTCAAAATTTATAAAGCTCCAAATGGTTTTCTGTGTAGTGTATATTGGCAAATGGAACTTAGGAGAACAATAACAATTATAGGATATTTAGTTTCTGAGAAAAAAATGAATGAACTAGGATTACTATGAATTCAGTGTTAAGCACCTATCTTTGCAAAAAGTTAAAAATTAGAAATCTAAAATTCCTTAGTGATATTAATAACTGTTACTTTAGCTGTTAATCATGACCTTGGTGTTGAACACATAAAATAAATAATTTACCATTTGTAAAATGTGATATACTAAAAACCTAAATTTTACTATGAGTACTTTAAACAGCATGTTCATTTTTAATTGTACTCATGTTTTAAGAGTACATTTGTTGTTTATAATAGCTGCTCCAAATTTTATAAAACCAATTGTATATATTGATTGTCAGAATATACAAATCGAATCAAAGGAGGGAATCTATCATTCCCTAGGTAGCACATCTTTAGAGTTTTTCCATAGAAACTTCAAACAAATATCTACATCTTGACATAAGATGAGCTAAAAATTACAACTGGATCTAGAATAATAGAATGAATATAGTAAGGTTAGATCTTTGAAGCACATGGCAATAAATTATGAGATTATAATGAAAGAGAATTAAAGAGCTCATTCCCCTTAAGGTAAATAGCTGGTACTTTCAAAAATTAGGCAACTGGATAATCACTGGGTGGGCACATTCTCTAAATGGTTATCTAACTAGAGAAAAGATGTAATTGCTATATATATAGTCACAGATTTGCGTAGATGTTCAAATAGGGTACCCAATACCTTCAACACTTCAGAAAGTTCAAATTAATTGTAAAATACCAGGTTCTGAATCTCTAAGAATTTATAACAAAATTCAAAATTAACACACTTGAAATATACAAAAGTCACATTGATTTGTCCATAACACTCATCTGTCCGCTGTGTCTGGTTTTACGTAAATGCTGTATAAACAAGTCCCAGGACCAGCCTAATGCACCAGGCTACACATAAAAGGAATTGATGTGAATGGAATTCTTTCTGAACCAACCAGTTACCTTTTTCACTAATTTATTTGGGGAAAGAGGGGTCATTTCTGATCACCCCTTCCAGCCTTTCACTTAATGTTCACAGCTCTTCTTTTTCACCTTCAGATATTAAATTGATAAAAATTGCTAAAAATATTTTCTTGACACATCAGCTCTCACTCCCAGACTTAACATAAATAATAGTAAAGCTGCCTAAAATTTACTACATGATATACACTACAAGCAAAGTGCTTTATACATCTCCTTTAATCATGGCAGTAAACTACAAAGTAGGTATGACTGCCTCCCTATTTTACAAATGAAACAAATTGAAGCTCAGAGAGGCTAAGGGGGAGTGCCACACAGCTCACAAATGGTAGACTTTAAACCCTTGCTCTTTTGCATTATATCTTACAGCTTCAACTAAACTATTAAAAAAAAAACCACACAACAGTCTTCTTCCTAGTACTCTTAGGTTGACATCCCAATAACAGACCCTATTTTTCAGAATCAATTTTATAAATTATACTGATCAAGGGAAGCACACATACCTGCCTCAGGTTCTACTTGCTGTCATGAAAGCAAACTAAACATTCATTTCATAAATCACTTTGGGTCCCACAACAACATGTGGGGTCCCTGGGCTGAAACTGGGAGCCTAGGATTTTGTGAACCTTGGTAGGTAGAAGCTAAAAAAATACTTTTAAAAATCACTTCATAGCTGCCAAAAGTTCTCATCTGACAAGAGATAGAGATTCCAAGACAGATTAATTCCAAGAAAATCATCCAAATGGTCCTTTTAGAGACACAAATGAAAACCAAACCTTTCTACCAAAATGGAAGCTGGAACTCTTTTAGGTGTGAGACTGTATGTTGTCTATGTTTGAGAGCAAGGGAACTTTACAGGAAGTATGTGTTATCTAGGAGGTATGAGGGTGCTGAGGAAATGTCAGGACATTATTAAAAAGTATTTAAGAAGGGTAAGGGCAGGAGGTTGATAAACTTGTCATCATAAGAGATTTTGTGAGACTTGAGACAGAAGTAGAGCTTCTTCAAAGTACAGGCTCTGAAGTGAAACACTGAAAAAAGGGCAGAAATATTTTAGTCTTCACTTCTCTGCTTCAGCATTATGGTATTGATGTGCCATTTTGGATGGCCTCTTTGTTTAATTTTTCATTTTTTTATATTATTATAGAAAACATAGAAATCAATGCATTGGGGGTTCTTCTGTCTTTCTTTTTTAGTTATTTATTTTAGCTTTTCTTAATGTAAATTCTATAATCCACAAATGATGGTGAATATGCTTTCTCCTCACCCTTAGTTTGCATATATTTCTTGTATTATCACAGTTACTTTCATGGTAATTTAAAAAAAAATTCTATGAAGCCGTTAGAACAGTGAGTTGGGGGCAGCTTTGGGAAGGATGGACTTGAGAAAGACAGGTTGGAACTAAAGTGAGCAGCTAAGATGCCATCCTGTGATGTGATAATGGCTAAGGCTAGAGCAACAGCTAAGGTAATCAAAAGGAAAAGATATACCTGACAGATTAAAGAATTATGTGGCCTCAATGTGGGGGAGAAATAATTTAAATTTTTCCAAAACTTCAAATCTGCATTCTAACTTCAATTTATCATAACCAGAAAAGTGGTCATAATTTAAAAATCAAGGTAAAAGAAATTGATTAAAATTATGTTTATGAAAATGTTTCAAAATATTAATAAGAAGATTAAAGAGAAATTAAGATATATAAATGTTCTCTGTCTCTACCTACTAATATTTAACTTAAAGGTGTCAAAATATTTCTTAATATTTAATGTTTGCAACATTTTTCCCAGTTTTCAAAGTGGCTTTACCTATATTATCTAATTGATTCTCACAATGACCCTATGAGATAAATGATAGTTGTGATACCCAGTGTGTTTCCAGCACTTTACAGATTGCGCGATGCCATCACTTACATTCCTGATGCCCATTTTTCCATCAATCATTCCGTTGCTCAGTTCTGGGGCTTCTATGTTAACTGAAATATATTTTCAATACCAGTGCAACAGATTTATTTTACTGAAAGTAGTCTATCATCTACAATGCACAGATACTAAGTGTCAATCCATTAAATTAGATTATTTTTATCTGCGGAATTTTTCTGACATTAGTGTTCTATGTGATGGTTACAGTCTATTTCTAAAAACTGATGTAGATGTTTAGTTTTATAAGAAACTGCCAAATTGTTTTCCAGAGTAGCTGTACAATTTTCCCACCAGCCATGACACGTGGTGCAGCTTCTCTGTGTCCTTGCCAGCTTTTGATGTTGTTACTATTTTATATTTTAGCCATTCTGATAGGGGTGTAGTCATATGAGGTTTTAATTGGCATTTCCCTAATGACTGATGGTGTTAAACACCTTTCATGTTCTTTTTCCCCATTTGTTCACCCTCTTAGGTGAAATGGCTGTTCGTGTCTTTGTCCATCTCCTAATTGGATTGTTTGATTTTTAATGTTCACTTTTGAGACTTCTGCATATATTTTATATACTAGTCTTTTATCTGGTATGTGGTTACAAATATTTTCTTCCAGTCTATAGCTTTTCATTTCATCCTCTTCACATGGGATTTTGCAAAGCAAAAATTTGTCATTGTGATGAGATCCAATTAATCAATTTTCCTTTTGCAGTCAGGCATTTATCTGAAAGGAATAAAAGCATGTTCACACAAAAAACCTGTACACAAAGTTTCATAGAAGATTTATTTATATTTGTACTTATTTATATGCTGTTAAGGAAAATCAAAAATTAAAATAGATTTAGTGGGTTGTTTTCTAGAACCTAAGTCCAAAATAATCTCATCCAGTTTTTGTACTGCTTTTATCAATTTTCTGAGTTCTTCCTAGAGGGAAGAAAACAGTTGTCTATCACATGAAATTTAGTAAGGTCAAAATACATTTTGCAAAATACTTAATTTGAATAATGTGTGGCTTATGGTCATGTTTAGAATATTTTTGTTTAATAGCATTTCTTTCAAAAATAATTATTATACTTGCTATCAATTCAACAATAATTATTATGCATCTACTACATTCAATAAATCATGTAAAGAAATTTATTTGTTATATAAATAAATCATTGCAATATGGTGTGGTAAGTGCAGAGGTGCAAAAGGGAGAAATGAACGATGCCTAGAAAGGTGAAACAGAAAACATTATAAAACCAGGGTTATTTGATTCTGGTCTGGACGTGTTGTGTAGCAGTTCATCTGTTAGAGAAGTTAGGGGCAGAGCATTTCAGTTCCGGGAAAAAAAAATACAGGAGTGTAAAGGCACCAAATACAATGACATATTTAGGATACTGCAATTCATTGGAAATGACTACAGCATATGGAGTGAGTTGGAGAGCTGCAGAAGATAAAGTCATTTAAAAGGTTTTACACAAACTATATTTTTCCTAACAGTGGAAGGAAAATCATAAAAATATTTTTAGTCTGGCAAGTCTATGATCAGATTTAAATTTTTAAAAATAAACTTTGAATTACCAAAGCGACAGTGTCAGAGAAAGGTGATAGAAGCTCTGAAACTACTTTAAAGATAGTGCTTAAGTTCATGTGAGAAAGTCAGAACTAGGAAAGTGACACTTGGTGGGGTATGCTGAGGAAATATTCAAGAAGTATTTAGAAAATAGAAATGGCAAGACTGGTAACATGTTACATCTGGGTGGTGAGGAAGAGAAAAGGATCAAGACAGACTCTGGGTTTCTAACTTGAGTTACCCTGTGAACAGATGGGTCTTCCCTCTTGGATAGACAACACAGGACTGTCCTACCTAAGAAGCAGAGAGTGTGGAGTCTGAGATATCTCTTGGATATCTAGGTACTCTAGACTGGCACCTCCTAAACTTGAATTGTGCTTACATAAATTATTTGAGGATCTTGTTAAAAGGCTGATCCTGCCCTGACCGGGTAACATTCTCCCCATACACTAAGTTTGTGGGTTTGATCCCTGGTCTAAGCATAAACAAGAAGCAACCAATAAATGCATAATTAAGTGGAACAACAAATCAATGTTTCTCTCTCTCTACCCCCCCACAGACCTCCTCTCTCTCTAAAAAAAGATATTTTTATATTATATATATATCATATATATATATGCACCTTTTTTAAAAGGCTAATCCTAATTTAGAAGCTTTGTGGTAGGGTCCAAGTTTTTGCATTTCTAACAAGCTCCTGGGTGATGCCAATGTCATTGGTTCTAAAAGCATATTTTGGCTAGCAATACTGGCATGGTGACATCTTTAACCTTAAGTGCCAACAGAATGCGTACTAATGATAAGGTGAGGTTTGCTGAAGAAGGAAGGAAGGAAGGGAGGGAGGAAGGGAGGGAGGGAGGAAGGAAATAAGAAGGGAGAGAGGTAGAGCAGAGAGAGTAATGGTGCTGCAAGAAAACAGAAAAAAAGGTGAGCTAAGGAGAAAAAGAACTGTTGATAAACAGCAGCGTGTCAGCAACAATAACCTTTGTTGCATTTTAGCAACACTTCTGCCAAAGGATGCCTACCCCTCCCGTCCCGTCTAGAAAATATGATCCAGGGATTAAAACAAACAAACAAACAAACTTGTTAGAATCTGCCAGAATTTAGTATCGAAAAGACATTGTGAACTAGAGAGACACAAAGGCTGTTCTTCAGAACCCAAAGCTTTTGTTTTATTTAAGCATTGAAGTTAATTTTTGAGAAAGATGCACTTGGTATAGCTGCAACAAGGGGGTCAATACTATGACAAATAATATTAAAATCCAGGATAACATGAAAAATAGTGCCAGGAAAAAGTGAACAAAAATCCAAGAGACCCAAATCTATCTCTCAAGAAGTTTCTAGTGTTTAACTTTTTGTTTTGTTTTATTTTCAACATTAGGTTGAATTCTCACAGGATTAGTAGTTTTTAGTGTGGTCCAGCCAGAAAGGTGGTAACCTCCATAACCTATCTGAGTCCTTTCCAACTCTCAAATTCTATGTTGTGCACTCCTCTGTTTCTCCTTTTATCAGTCAAGGCTTAACTTGTCTTTTCCTATTGCATTCACCTCAACAAATACCAAGAATTCTACATTTTTGTAAGTTTAGTAATTGCTACACATTTCATGCAGTTATTTTTTTTAACAAATATCTCCATGTTTTCAAGTGTACATAACAGAGATAATAATCAAATGCCCACAAATGTATCCCATTTTCAGTACATACTAGTCTGTATATTCTGTTTAATCAACTAAACACAATTATAGGCAAGGAAATTACTAGAATAATAGTTAAAAAAACTTTTATCAAGAGATAATCAATGGTATATTAATTTTAGCATTATTTTATCTAGGTAGTTTTATTCTATCAAATATATGTTCTGGTGCAAAACAATGCCAGAAGCTTGAATATATATATGTCTGTATACACACACACACACACACACACATACACAAAAGGATTCCATAGTAAAAAGTAATTATGATTACTGAGACATCTACAAAGCCATAAATAATTATTTCCATTTTTCATTCAGATATCCCAAACTGTTTTAATATTTCATAATAATTAACTCATTAATCTTTACATCCTCTCTGTAGTACAGGTAAATAGTCTGATTAACTTTATTTTGCTGATTTTTTAGAAAAGATAATTGTAAAATGACTTCCAATGTCATTGTATTTGGCGGGGGGTGGGGTACTTAGCAATCCTTGATTCTTTAGCCCTCGCTGAGACAATTTTACCACCAAGTTTTAGTGAATGGATTTCTGATGAAATGAAATGAACTGGCTTTATGATTTCAGGATTTTTTGTTTTTGTTTTTTAAGCAGACCACATCTTGCTTGTATTCTTACTCTGTCTTTTATAACTTGTTTATTTGTCTTCTTTTTAGGTTACCCCATTACCAAAATTTTCTCTTTGGGCTATCTTCCTTGTTGAACATTTTCTCTTTGTATTATTACAAATTATGCTTCCTTTAAACCTGTTTATCTAACTATGCAATTTAAAATTTAATTTTATGTTGGTTAACTTTACTTTAAAATTAATTTATTTGTTCTACCCAGAGATCACTAAATTGAATACTACCACTTCTGTTCCCTTTCTGTCTTTTTTACTTATAAAACATCATTAAGGTTACATGTAAGGAGGAATCATCTGCCCAAACCATTTGCCTAACATTTATCTCTAGAACATAACCCACTAGCCTACTAGAAGTGCCAATTTGATTTTTTAAAGCTGTGATACTTTCATTACTTTTTCATATGACGAATTTATTCTTGATTTTTATATTTTTTTCATAATTCAATCTCTGGAGAAAAATAACAAATAAATTTAACTTTTACCTAAATAACTCCTTCCTTTTTTTCTCCTGTTGAATAATCAGGGCAAGAGCCCAAGCTTTAGATATCAGTACATTGCTAATTACACTTAATCATTTAATTGTCAAGATAAAGAAACTTGAGAAAAAGTAAAGATATAGAAGAGAAGGTTTATGGGAGTGTATACACAGTTATGAAATTCAATTAAAAAAAGGAAAAATTATCAGAGGCACAATGGAGTAAAAATAATACTGATGCGCTTTTTGAGACTCTACCATGATATAGGATGTTGGGAAAGACAATGTTCCCTTCTTTCCCTTCTGCCAGCCCCAGGCATGGGCTACAAAGGAAATTATCAGAAGCAAGAATCTAGTTGCTTCCTTTGTGGGGCATGTGTAGTAGTTTCTATTATTCCATAATATGTTAAAAAAATTTTAAAGAATTATTTAAATGGGCTTCATCTGATATTTAACAGCTAGTCTAGCTATCAGAAGTTATGTTTTCTTAATGAACCAGTAATCAACTATAAACTTATCTGTGTGTCGATCTGTACACATACAGTTGTCCATCAATGCCAAAACAGCAATTTATTTCTTACACATAATATTACATGCTGTGATGGTTGCTATTATATGTCTACTCAGCTAGGCTATGGTGCCAAGTTAGTTTGGTCAGGCAGGAGCCTAAATGTTGCTATGAAGTTTTTTTTTTTAGATGTGATTAACATTTAAATCATTGGATTTTGAGTAAATCGTATTTCTCTCCATAATGTGGGTGAGCCTCATCTAATCAGTCGAAGGTCTTAAGAGCAAACACTGACATTTCCAGGGGCAGAAGAAATTCTCTTCAATATTTCTATATAAAAACCATGCCAGAGATTCTAGTTTGTTGCCCTGTAGAATTTAGATTCAAGGCTACATCAACTCTTATGTGAGTCGCTAGCCCATTAGCCTGCCCTAAGAATTTCAGACTTGTCAGCTACCAAAACTGCAATTAAGGAATTACAGGGGCAATTCCTTAAAATAAATCTGTTTATCTATCTGTCTGTCTCTCTATCTATTTGCCTGTCTATCTATCATCTATCTATCTATCATCTACCTTCCTTTCTGTCTATCATCTATCTATGTAATTCTGTCTCCTCTCTGTGATGTTTCTCTGGATAATTCAGATTAATACATATGTTAAAAGGATGTCTATAGCTGTTACAATAGAAATTTATGTTCACTTCTATACTATTTATTCTACATTAGAAGCAAAAAAAAAAAGAATATGTTATGTTCCTTATTCTGGATTAGTAAATATAAATAGATAGTTTTCAAATAATTATTTGTACAAAGATACTGTTCTTAATAGCATCTATTACAAAGGGCTTCTTTGTACTAGTAACTGTCAGGGAGGATTTTACCTTATTTAGATACAATAGAACTCTTAAATGATTGTCAATCAGAATAATATATTAACATATGTGATTTAGTTAAAGAAAATTAGTATTGTTATATAGAAGAAAGGAGAATAAGATATGTAGATAATTTGGGCATTAGTAGACGAGGACCTAGTCTTGGAAAGTGCTTTTAATAACAAGACCTCATTATTATTACGCTCTCCTTAAACTGTGGAGTTGAGAATTGCAACCAGCCATTGTACAATCTCCAGGTTTGTTTATCAGGCCTTGTGTACACTTGGTATCATCTGGCATTTGATTGTTCCTATATAATATATTTTTTCAGGTAGTAATAAATGCTATAAAGAAGAGAATAAGCAGATAGAGGATGACAGCAGGTAGACCTTAGATAGGACAGTCATAGCTCCCCTCCATGTTTTCACTGGCATGTGGTCATAGTCACAGCAGTGGCCATCCCTTTGATGTCCCCTTGCCTTACATCAAGTGAATGATAGCAAAAGAGCAGTACCCCTCCCTTCCCCACTAGGGCAGCAGAAGAACATTCTTGACTTTATCTGTTTTAAGTCAGGTAAATGCCAGCCATAAAGAGACGACATTCAACACCCCCAATTTATGGCAGCAGCACCTGAAGGGTAAAAGTTCTTTTGACTTTCTTGGCCCTTTTCCAGATGACAGCCAATTACACAAGGCAGGGGCAGCAGGGGCAACCCTGGAGGCCCTCAAACCCTTGTGTCTTGCAGTTTTGCCATAAAGCAGGCGAAGTAGTAGGAAGCATCAGCATGGGATACCTACAACTCCAGCTCTCTAGTCAGAACACCAAGAAGAGAAAACTCTAGAAGGCAGAGAGTAAAGGTAAGATCACTGAGAGGAAGGAAGTGGAGAAAGGGACAGTTTGAATCTATGCATTAAGCTCTGAGATTACTCTAACGCTGAGCTATACATGACTAAAAACAACTGGGATCCAGGCTGAAAAGACTTAAGAACTAAACTGCAGAGTAGATTAATGCATAGGTTTCAGACTGGTCTTTGGATTGTGTACAATCAGAAAAGACCGGAATTCACTGCAAGGATTATGAAAACTAAACTGGCATTAGAAACACAGCCCACAGAAGAAAGGTAAGGACTTATAATCTACACCTAACAGGATTGCCTGTCAGAAAGAAAGAGGGAGAGAGAAAGAAAGAAAAACTTAATAGGACTGAGAACCTCAAAACATAATAGAATTCCTTATGATGTGGCCGGAGGTTTTTCTCATTAACTTATATTACGTGGTCAGTAGATAAAACATTTTAGACCATCATAAAAACTTTGTACTTTACTGTAAATACAAGAGTAAACTTTTGAAAAGTTTTATGCATGAGAGAGACATAATATAATTCATATTTTAAATATATCCTTCTCTAACAATAGAAAATTAAAAACATAGGAAGAAATTGTGACCCACCCCACTGTTCTTTTGACATTGTTTCTGTAAGTGCTGACTCTGATTAATATGTGGCATGCCGATGAACAACTTGTTTGTATAAGAATCCTAAAAACTAGCTTCAAAAGATACGGACCCAAACTTTCAGGCATCTCAGGCCTGGGAGATTTCCTGACCTTCAACCACGAAACCAGGATGAAGTAAAGCCAGGATGACTAAAGCAGGATGACGTGCATTGGACCATCACTGTGCTTATTGGAATGGACTGTGCCCATTGCATATAGAGAACTTTTCAACCTTTTCCTTGATCTCTTTGTTCCTACCCTTGTCCCTCCTTATAAAAACCTCTGCCTCCACTTAGGAATGGAGATGGGTTTTGAGATGTGAGTCCCCCATCTTCCAGGAGATGGGCTTTGAGACATGAGTCTCCCATCTTCTAGATGGCCAGCATCTGCAAATAAACCATTTTCCTTTACATCAGCGCCTGCCTCTCAAGTATTGGCTTTCGTAGCAGCAGGCAGCTGGACCTGCATAGAGGTACAAGAAAAACAAGATCTAAAAAGCCTAAAAACTGGTCTAAAGGTGTTTTGTAAGGAAAATTAAGGAATGAATTTAGAAACTTTAGGGGGAAAAGGATTTCTAGAAAGTATTAATAATTCAGGTTTAGACATACAGGTTTGGGATGCCCTTTAGATAAGGGAAGATATCACAAAGGCAATTAGTTACATGAGTTTGGAGTTTAAGGAATAGATCAGCCCAGAATTATAAATTTGGTAATTATCAGCATATAAAAAGAATTTAGAGCAAAGTTAAGATTTTCTATTCAGTGTTTATAAATAGAGAATACTGAGGCTTAGTCTCTCGAATTCAATGATTTAAGTAAGAGAAAGCAAAACAAGCAAACACCCAATTTCCTGCAACCATAGAAAGCACTACATAAATACCCAGAAGTGATACATAAAACAATAACATAATAGAATAAAGTAAATTGTCTACCCTTGACTTCTGGCCAAAAAGGAGGCATACGTAGATAGGCTTTGCCTCCTCACAAAACCAAAAAAAGGATAACGACCAATTTAAAAACAAAGAACAACCAGAACTGCCAGAAAATTGAACTGTATGGAAGTCCAACAACCAAGGAGTTAAAGAAGAAACATTCATCCAGACCGGTAGGAGGGGTGGCGGCAGGCAGCCTGGGCGGAAAGGACCCATGGTGAGGTGGTGGCTGGCAGACTGAGTGATCCCACATCAATGTGCAGATAAAAACTGGGAGGAACAACTAGGGCACAAGCAATCCCAGCCCAGGATAGACGCACAACACTGATAAGGTCCCCACACCGGGTCAATAAAACCTCATAGCCTCTGGCTGTAAAAACCTGTGGAGGTCGTGGTGGTGGAAGAAACCACCAGTCTCTCAGGAGAGTTTGTTTGAGGGGCTCATGGGATCCTAGAATGTACAGAAACCCACCCACCCGGGAATCAGTGCTAGAGCAGCACCTAGAAGGGCACCATTTGCTTGGGGGAAGCAAGGGAAGTGACTGAAATTGGGATCTGAGAGCTGAGCTAGTGGCATTGTTTCCTCTCTAACCACTCCTCATATCCTCTGGTGGTTGTGGCAGCTTAAGAAATGACCAGTCTCTCAGAAGAGTCCATTTGAAGGGTCCACAGGTTCCCAGAATGTACACAAGCCCACCCACTTGGGGAATCAGCACCAAGACAGCAACTGAAAGGTCACAGTCACTTGCAGAAAGCGGGAGAAGTGACTGAAAGCAGAGTGAGAGCTGAGCAGGTGGCACTGTTCCCTCTCTCGCCCCTCCCCCACATACAGCGCCATAACATGGTGAAGCGGGTTGCCCTGCCCTGGTGAATACCTAAGGCTCTGCCCCTCACAATGTAACAGGTGTACCAAGACAATGATATATGGTAAAAATTAAAAAATAGATCAAAACTCCAGAAAAAGAACTAAGCGATGAGGAGATAGCCAACCTATCAGATGTGGAGTTCAAAACACTGATAATCAGGATTCTCAGAGCAATGATTGAGTATGGCTGCAAAATAAAGGAAGAAGTGAAGGCTATACAAAGTGAAATAAAAATATACGGGGAACCAACAATGAAGGGAAGGAAACTGGACTCAAATCAACAATTTGGAACAGAAGGAAGAAATAAACATTCGAATGGAACAGAATGAAGAAAGAAGAATTCACGAAAACAATTAGAAGAAGCTTAGGAACTTCAGGGGTAACTTTAAACCTATCAACATCCAAATGTTGGGTGCCAGATTTAGGGGTGCCAGAAGGAGAAGAGGAAGAGCAAGAAATAGAAAACTTATTTGAAAAACTAATGAAAGAAAACTTCCCCAATCTGACCAAGGGAATACACATACAAGGCCAGGAAGTTCAGAGAGTCCCAAACAAGTTGGACTCAAAGAGAGCCATGTTAAGACACATTATAATTTAAATGCCAAAGGTTAAAGATAAAGAGAGAACCTTAAAAGCAGCAAGAGAAAAGCAGAGAGTTATCTGCAAAGGAGTTCCCATAAGACTGCTCACTGATTTCTTAAAAGGAACTTTGCAGGCAAAAATGGGCTATAAAGAAGTCTTAAAAGTCATGAAAAGCAAGGACCTACATCCAAGATGTAGGTCCAGCAAAGGTATCATTTAGAATGGAAAGGCAGATAAAATGCCTCCCAGACAATGTAGTTAAAGGAGTTCCTCATCACCAAGCCCTTATTATATGAAATGTTAAAGGGACTTATCTAAGAAAAAGAAGAAGATCAACACTATGGACAGTAAAATGACAACAAACTCACAACTATCAACAATGGGACCTTAAAAATCAAACAACAACAAAAGAAAAACTAACCAAACAACTAGAACAGGAAAAGAATCTTAGAAATGGAGATCACGTAGAGGATTACCAGCTAGGAGGGGGAAGGAGGAGAATGAGGGAACAGTTACAAGGAATAAGTAGCATAATTGGTAGGTACAAAACAGATAAGGAGAGGTTAAGAATACTATAGGAAATGGAGAAACCAAAGAATTTATATACACAACTCATGGATATGAACTAAGGAGGGAATTACTGGAGGGAATGGGGGTGCCAGGTGGAGGGGGACAAAGGAGAGGAAAAATGGGACAACTGTAATAGCATAATCAATAAAATATACTTAAAAATAAACTGTTTAACATAGTATCAAGCACAAATAAAAAAAAATTGAACTCCTCATTATATTATAACAATGTCAACGAGTTAGCTTAAAATTTGTCTGTAGGTTTTATCCACAAATCCCAGTAAGACTAATATGCATAAGATACCCTCTAATCACAATTAGTATGTAAAGAAAATTGAATTCAACACTTTTAAATAAATTATTTAATCATCACCACCGTTCTAGAAGCAGAATTATTTCTACTTATCCAAATAACAAAACCAGATTCATTGAGGTTAAATGACTTACTTGCCCACTGCTACTTGTGAATGATATAATTAATGACAGAGATGAATAGAAGGAGAGATTATAAAAAAAGAAATGAGAGGGAAACTGGGTTACTATCTAACCTATTAAAGCAGGAAAGTACAGAGGAGAAAATAAAAATAAAAATAAATAAATATGAAACTGGCATTCACTTGTTCAGGAATACAGATTTTGCAGCTTTACACGAGGCTGGCTCTAGATGGAGGACTTCCTTTCCAGATGAGCTGTGTACAGTTGTCATGGCGGTAAGATCTGGGCAATGGGGAGGGGGACAGTGCAAGTGTCCATACCTCCAGGTTCCTGAGAGCTGCATGTGGATGTCTAAAAGTGGTTGTTGGAAAGTTGATCTTACAAGTCACAGATCCAGATTAAGCATGAGTTGCAAAGTCTACTGTCTAAGTATTTTTCCAAAGCAAAAAGGAAGAAATAAAAGAGAACGTTCATGGAAATGACAGTAATCCTTTCTTATCTCTGGTTTTGCGTTCTGGTGTTTATATTTATAAACATGGCAACAATGTTAATATATAACCTGATGCAAGTTTAGCTGTCTGACACTTCCGAAACCCATGTTAGAGAGGCAGGTGCTGGTTAAGGAAGTGGTTTCTTCAGATGCCTGCCATGTTTCATGTCCCAAAGCCCATCACCCTGGCAAGATGGGGCACTCTTGTCTCAAAGTCCATCTGCCCCTCTCAGTGCAGGCAGAGATTTTTATATGGAGAAAGAAAGGAAGCAGAACAAAGAATTCAATGGAGAGGGTTGAAAAGTTCTCTATGTGCAAACTAGCACCGTCCATTCCGAGAAGGACAGTGATGATCTGGTGTGTATCACCCTGGCTTCACGTCGTCATCCTGGCTCCATAATTGAAGATCAGCAAATTTCCCGGAGCTGAAATGTCTGAAGGTCGGAGTTTATATCTCTTGAAGTTAGTTAGCTCTTAGGATTCTTACACAAACATGCTGTTTATCTACAAGCTACGTATTAGAGTTAGCATTTACAGAAACAGTATCAAAAGAATGGTGGGGTGGGCTACAATTTCAGTTACATCAGTATCACAGTGCTTATGTTCTAGTTATCCTTCTATAACAGCATATTGTTACAGTTATTAGACTTTATTATTAGTTATAGTTGTCAAGTTCTTACTGTGCCTAATTTATATATTAAACTTTATGATAGGTATGTGTGTATAGGAAAAAACAGAGTCTATATAGAGTTTGGTACTGTCCACATTTTCAGGCACCCACCAGGGGTCTTGGAACATATCCTCTGTGTATAAGAGAGGACTACTGTAGTTAAAAGGAATTAGTCTTAAAACGGTTGCCTGAAGATGTAGTTCTCAATTTGGCCCCTGAGGCCTAGGGAGTAAGTGGTCTAAGAAGCTTGCCTGTCCTAGCCCTTAGGCAAGTCAAAGCTGTTCTGGGTGGAAAACAGTAATCACCAGAGCTTGCAAGAGTATCTAATACATGTGGCTTCTTTACAAAAACTTGTTGAAAAACTAAATAAGTGAGCGATTTAATAAATGAGTAAATAAATGAGTGTCAGACTGGGTCCAAGATCTGAGTTTCAAACCTGTATATGGGTGATCTTGGGCTAATCACTAGGCCTCATTTTTGAGACAGTCAAACTAAAAAATTACTGATCAAGAAAAAGTCTACTAAGAAAGAGAAGTCATAGGAGAAGCAAATGAAGCTGACTATGAAAATACTGTCTTGATCAGTACTCAAATAAAATACATTGTATTTATTATTTGGAATCCAGGGTAGGGGCGGGTGGAATCCTAAAGTGCTGAGTCAAAGAAGGATAAAGTGCCGGGGGAAAAATCATGGTCTTTTTAATAATCTCTTTCAGGAAGAAAAACACAATGCAAATTAATTATAGCTGATTATATTATGAATATCAGGATGTTTACATAGTGTAAATATAAAAAAATAGCAGTAAGAACAAAAGAAGACTTTGTACATTTTTGTTTCCAAACTTTTTATTTGCTTATTTCCCATATAAAGTTAGTGAGGCATAAACAATACTGTGGTCAATTGTCTTATCTAAAAACATATAATATAAAACATAATAAAGTAATATTTACCAAGTGATCTCTCATGGTTACATTATACTTCTCATATTTAATTTATGTTTCCCCCACAACTTATCTTCTTTTATAGCTGTTACCATTTATAATTTATCATATTTCTAATGAATTGAATCTCCTTAGTTATACATGGTTTCCAGAAATGCTTGGTAGCTATCTTGTTTTCTGCAGAAGTGGTTTTTGAAAAAACAGTCAGAGATTCCTAAACATGCTTCTAATAAGTGCCTTGCACCCTCAGAGATGTCTCCTGAGCTGTTGTCCAAGTTAACACTGAGAAAGAAGATTTAATGATCTGTCCCTTGAGATTTTCCCGTTGGTTCCCAGGAATGAAGAAAGTCAACAATAATCCCGTCATTAAATGCTTGTGACATGCTTTGTTATATTGAAGTATTAAAGAAAGGCAATTTTTCACAATTCATACTTTCTTCGATTGCAACAGAAAAGAGGTTTCACTGTGCATTTTTTCAAGTCATAAATAAATATTTATGCAGACACATAAACATATAGAATCAGAATATGCTCCCTCCACTATTCAGTTACACTAGATTTCACTTTAGGGAAGATATTTCTTACCAAAAAACTGTATAATGTTAGAGCCCTACATATACTACAAATATCTCAATTTGTCTCAATATTTTGTTTCCTAAAATTGTTCGATCTCCATTACACATATTATTTTTATAGAATACGACCAATTTGTAATCCAACCAATGTTGTCAATATTAAATTTTAAGGAAGAGAAAGGCAAGACTATATGTCAACAAAGCTACACACAAAATGCAAAAGACCATGGCGATTCCAGTGGTTAATCCGGGCTTCAGTAGAATATTGTGCACTGCCACGCCTGCCTTCCCCGCCCTGCTCGGTGCCTGGGGACTTGGAACTGAATCTCATTCTCTTGTACAAGTGTGCTATGTGGCCTCGGCCAAGTCTCCTCCCTACTCAACCAAGCTTCCAGATCATGAAACAGAAGTTTGTGAACTTTCTGTAAATATCACCTATGAATCGATCCGTAAGTTGCTCCCTGAGAAATGCATTGTGTCAAACGGGTTTTTTTGGTTGCAAACAAAAGAAACTAACTTGCTACTCTACAGAGAACTGAAATTTATCAAAAGGATGTTGTATAGCCCACAGAAACTTGGAGACAGTTGGACTACCAGGCCCAAAAAAGATACAGAGTACTTCCCATGTTTCAAGTAATAGAAAATAAAGACCAGTCTCTTCAAGGAGCTAATGGTTTTTCTATATTTGGAACATTTTAACTCAAAATTCATAGTGCCAGAAGAAAGAGTTCCTTGGACTTACGTTAGCTCATTATTGGCTAGAGGACATAAAGTCTCTTTATTTAAAGTTTTCCTAAAGTGACTCATAAAGACAAACAGTGCTTATGCCAAAGAACAAAGATCCATTATTAATTAGTTTAGATTAATTAAAAGCAGATTATCTCAAGTGGAATTCAGAAGAGAAGAGTCGATTCTGAAAAACAAAGGAAACAGAAGCATAGAACATTTAGTTGGTCATCTAGTACTTCATAGCTTTAGATTTTTTACGTGGGTACACTGTCATGCATTTAGGATTAATACTACAAATGCAATTATTTTCCAAGCTGTGGAAAACAGCTGATCACTGATCAGGAGAAATGGTAATTCAACAGAAATTAAATTTAAGTATACACATGGGTAAATAGATTTGCTCTCAAGTACTGCTGAAAATGGCCAGATGAAATGTTTAGATATACTAGATTTGCTGGATTTTTCCAACAGTTGAGAGGGCTGGTGTTCTGTTTGCTGCAAAAAGAGTCAACTTAAAATTTTTTTCACTTACAGTTGACATACAATATTATTTTGGTTTCAGGTGTACAGCATAGTGATTAGACATTTCTATAATTTACAAGGTGATCATCCTAGTAAGTCTAGTACTCATTTGACACCATAAGGAATTATTATAATATTACTGACTATATTCCCTATGCTGTACTTTATATCCCAGTGACTATGTGGATAAACAGTTATTCTTTGTATAAAAAACTGAAAAATAGGGATAGAAAATAAAAAATCAACAATTCATCTCTAATCGGATGCTCATTCTAAACCCTTGTTTTTTCTTTAAATTTTGGTTTAAAATATCTTTGTGTATAATTTGACAAAACTTTACATGAATACTTCTTTGCAACTTACTGTAGAATACCAAATGTAGAACAGTCTGAATATCCCAGAAGGATTCCTCAATTCTTTCCAAGTCGGTACGTTCCTCATATGTAACCACTGTTCTGACTTCTGTCATTATGTCACTAAAAATATACACATAAACAAGTTTGTTTATCATCTTCCTTGCTATTAATCTACATGGAATCTATACCTAGTAATTTTGAGACTGCTTCCTTTCATTCAACATTACACGTTTTATTTAAATTTTTTTAATTTTTCTATTACAGTTTAAATTCAATATTATATTATTTTCAGGTATGCAGCTTAGAGGTTAGACATTCAAATAACGTATGAAGTGATCACTCTGATATATCTTGCATCTACTGATCCCACATATAGCTATTACAATATTACTGATTATATTCCCTAAGCTGTACTTTATATCTCCGTAACTGTTTTGTAGCTGCCGATTTGTACTTCTTGATCCCTTCAGCTTTTCCACCCCCTCCCATCTGGCAACCATCAGTTTGTTCTTTGTATCTGAATTTGTTTCTGTTTTGTTTGTTTATTTTGTTTTTTAGATTCCACACATAAGTGAAATCACATGGTACTTGTCTTTCTCTGACTATTTCACTTAGTATAATACGCTCTAGGTCCATTTGGGTCATTACAGATGACAGGATTTCATTTTTTTATGGCCAAGTAATATTTCATTGTCCATATGTACCAAATCTTTAACTATTATTCTTTTGATTAGAGCATTTAATCCATTTACATGTAAAGTAATTATTGATGAGTACATAGTTATTGCCATTTTGTTAATTGTTTTCTGATTGTTTTTGTAGTTCCAAACACAACTCCACAGAAAGCGATCAACACACAAGAAAAGAGAGGAAGAAAATAATACATGAACAGAGAAGAACTACAAAAAGAGTTTACCTTTAACTTGGATGGCATGGAATGTCATTAACCCAACAGGCTTCTCCTCCAAACCACCCCTAAATTTTAGGACCAGATAGCCACTTCTTTGGGATAAGTTTTGTCTCTCTCTTTCATTCATGTGTTCATTTGTTTATTTGTCAGTACGCAAATACCCCTGATAGGTATAACCCTTTATACATGGAAGACATTAATGTTAAGTGCTATTTGAATGCCCTTTCCCTCACAGAAGGCGGAATGGACACCTGGGATGCGGCAGAGTAAGAAATCAATCAGAGAGGCTACAGGGACACAGAGGAGGAAAGCACTGAAGCCAGGCAGCCGCCCGGGGTCCGGCTGCGAGGGGCACCAGCTCTCTGGCCTTCCCTGCCCAACAGTCACACCTAAATCCCCTAGAGGTTCATTAACAGGAAAAACTGTTTCTCCACTTATTTGACATAAAAGCTACAGTTTTGATTTTTACAAAAAATCTTCTCCCAAATTATCTAAATTTCTGGTGTGCTTTTGCTTAAAACATGGAGCTAGTTCACTAAGACCTGGTACATGCGTTGTATACTTGACAAATTGTGAGCATTCCCATCCCTCATTTATGTGTCTCTTTCAATTCATTTCAAATTATATTATTAAAAAAATATAAATTCGATCAGAATACTCTTTTTTTAGTATATTGTAATAACCTCCATTGCGACCATTTCTAAAATTTTTCACCTATATCTATAACAAACCTCAAATTTCACAGCTTTGAAATACATTATAAAATACAATTTAATATGAAATAGCCTGAATTTCTTATGGCAAAATTTTCTTTGGGTCACTGAATTTAACTGAAAGATTGTAACAAGCTTACACTTAAACACAAGAGCATGCTTATGACCGCCTTCCTAATGTTCAGACATTTTCCTAAAAGTGAACAAAGTAGGCAACCGCTATTTGTTTTCATGATATTCTTTAAGTCTCATTGTTTTTCTTTCCACACTGGATCAACTGATTACTAATTTTTGTTCTGTCAGAGTAATAAAGAATATTTTGAATTTTACATATAGATAATACATAGTCAAAATGAAAATGTTCTAACATAGAAAAATGTGAAAAGAACCTCTGAATAATATTCCTCAGGAATAGAATGAAGATATCAGGGTATACACGGCCTTAAAGTTCAGCCTGGCAGTCATAACATGCATTGTTCAGATCATTATAGTGACACCACAGAGAAATTTCAGTTTAAAAACCAAAGCTAAGAAAAGTGAAAAGAAGCATGAAGGAACAGTTGTAAAATTAGAAGTAATTTTAACATAACTTTTAACTTGGGATGGGAGCAGAACTATTTACTGACGGAACATTCCAAACTGAATTGCCCCAGGGCTGAGTGGCAGTACATTACCTATCCTGGTTTTCTTCCATCTGGCTTTCAATGTCTAGATTTAGATTTCAGACTTGTCAAATTTTCTTTCCCCACACAGTACACTTTTTTGACAGTAGAGGGCACTTTGAATTTAGACAAAACCCAAGAAATCTCTGAATCTTCACTCAAGGAGCTTTTGTTTGACTATAAAGGGAAAAAAATGCAATTTTAGTATATACTTTAAATAATGTATATATTTTTTTAACTTTGTGGTTTGAAAATTTGTTTTTATTGTGTGAGATCAATTTTTCATTTTATGTTATTTTATAAAAATACTGTAATATAAATTTCATGCACTATCACAGTGTCTAGAAAGATTGGTGATACACTAATATAACAAATAAATTAAGATCAATCCACAAGTGAATAAATCTTTGGTTTTTCTATAGTGAAAAGAGCCAGTAAAGAGTAAAACCCCATGTACATGTTAAGTGACATGTCAAAAATAACACATCAAAATCTTAAAATCACACTATAAAAATATAATATGTTTAAATAAAATCAGACATAAACTTTCTGCTTATTTAGCTCACCGCAGAAGTACAAATGTCTCATTCTTCTTCCCCTTATGAATGCCACTTTTAAAATATGCTTAATGAAATGTAAGTTTTCATGTAATCTTACATATTTTATTAAAATTCCTTTAATTTTACATTGAAAATAGTACTGAAATAATCCAAGTCAATTTTATCAATTACATTTAAGAAATTTTTTCAAATATTTATAAAATCCTGTATCATTTTGTTGAAATTCATGTAAAATGATTTATCTAAAAGCTGCATAGTTGTTTTTCTATTACCAAAGAATATCTTGATGACATTCATTTATGACAAATGTAATCTTACTTGCAATTATTCCAATCTAATTCAAATAACCAAAATATAAAATGTAACACATTTTAAAATTTCAAAAGAGACAATTACTCCATCTATATACTTTTGTCACCACATCGAAGAGTTACCTCTTCTAAGGCACTGTTTTTCCATTCTAAAAAAAAATGAATTTCTCTATTAGGTTGGAAACAATTACCATGTGTATATAAGTTCAAAGTTTGAAGTTTAGCTCATTCTTTCCAACCCAGATTGCAAGGCTGTTAGTCTGGCAGCCTCGAAACTATGGAGAAGTCTCTAGTTTTGCACTTACGGAACTTGTACTTAAAAACATAAAATAAATCTGTTTAATTCTTCAGCAAGCGAATAATGTGCCTAAAACCTTCAAGGGTTTAATGCCCAGGTGTATAAAGAAGTACATAATTATGTGGCAGAGTTAAAGTGCATATATGTGAAGCTCTGTAAACTTTTAGGCAGAATTTAACAGTCCTATGGGGTTAGCTTATTGAAGGCAAACGGGATAGTTATAAATGCCCCGAAAAGGTACAATTAGTTTTGCTGGAGTGTTTAATAGAGGAGAAAAATCCATACTAAAAAAAAGTTTATTGATTTTTTTGTTTATCTAAATAAGGAAAATAAACTTGAGAGCTTCCACTCACCCTGACTTCTAAAAATGTGAGAAAAAATAATACAAAGATGTGTCTCAAATATAACCTTGCCCTGTGTAATTTTCGTAAATGAAAAGCAAGTAAACAGCAATTGTCGCTACTCTAAATGCACTGCAGCTCTCAGTAATATTTATCTTTACTCCTTCCCTCTTTTATTATTGCCAGTGAACTATGTATTTGCCACTAACACTACTTGAATAGATTTGAAACAGTAAGTGTAACAGGCTCAAATGGACAGTGCCTATTATCTCTTCCCTTTTCTCTCTTGCCCTTTTATGGCCTTATAACTTCATTCAATCTGTAGCTACACTTATGTTCTTTTTACAACAAAAAGGGTCATAATGTTGTCTCTGATAATACTGAAATTGCCTAATTTTTTCATCTTCTTTCAAAGCCTTGGAGCTGGTCACCCTCTCAAGTTATGCCTAGGTTTATGCCCATCAGCTTTGAAAATTTAGGTCCTGTTTGGTCGCTGGCAATGTCACCAACAAAACGCTGTAGGGTTTGATGAGCCAAGGGGCAGATAAAATGCGGCAGAGGCCTGGGCCTCACTGGCTCGGGAAGCCACCGCCGAGGCCACAGGGACACCTCCTAGGATAAGCCCGATGTCACCGGCGTGCAGCGCGGAAAGAGAAAACCGGCTTTGCCAACCCCCAAACCAAGGGAGGGAGCCGCCGGTCAGCTGACGCTGAGAAGGCGAGAGTGAAGGAATGAGAAGAATGTGCTTGCTCAGAAGACGGGAGCGATAGGGACTCCCCACTCTGACCCCCGTTGCAGGCGGCGCGGGGGAGAAGCCGGGCCTCCCCACAGCTGTTGCCACTTGGGCTGTCACCGCAGCGGCCGTGCCTGGTGGTGGCCGGTGCTGGGCCGGCCACAGCAGCTGCTTCTGCCTTCTCTGTTGCTCCTGACCCTCTGTTTCTTTCTTGATTTTAACATCAGCGTTTTCTGTTTTTTGTGTGTGTTTTTTTTTCCTGCCAGCAACTCTTGTGAAAAGCAGGAAATAGCCTCCGCATTTGCCAGGGAGAGGGGGCTCAGGGAGAGGAGGCTAGCGTGGGGTAGCTCAGGCTTCTAACAAAGCTTGGTTCCTGGGGCCCCTCCTGTCTTTTCTCCCCGCTCTGGTTAGCATTTTCGTTCCTGCAGCAGCAATGCTTTGTCAGCCTTGGGCTGGGAACCGTGTAAGTCCAGCCGGAGTGCCCTCATCCTTTCTGACCTCCAAGGATGCCTCACCTTTCACCCCTCCAGCAAGGAGAAGAATACCAAAGGTGTGAAAGGGAAGTCAGTTCTCCAGGATAACTTCATCTTTTGCAATCCAAATTTTATCGGGACTCACGTAAGAGAAAACGGATCTTTTCAAGTACTAGGACAATCAAAATTCAAATGGTTGAATATGGCAGATTGGGGAGCAATTAATTGCTAATTTGGAAGAGCACTTCTTCAGGATTTTCCCGACCTGCCTATTCATGTTACATCCCTTTCTAAGATCCTCTTCCCCTTTCAAGGCTAAAAGCTGGGTGTGATTCAGCTCATAAAAATATGTCACAGCAATTGGAATTTACCCTTTGACCTCCTACTCCCTCACTGCCACCTCTCGCATACACACACACACACACACACACACACACACACGCACACACACTCCAAGCTGCAATTCACTAGCTAGCTCTGTTTTCACAAAACAGATGTCTGTGTCGCTGGTGAAAACTGCCTTTTTGCACAAGATTAAAACTTCTAAGATCCTATGATAGGACCTATTTACAAAAAGAGCTGAAAGCCACATACTCCATGCTGCATGTGTGAATTCTGAGATGGTTTGCTCAACAGAGTGGTAGATAAATAGATTTTGTATGCAAAGGCACAAAAATAAAACTGTCCCCTAAATAGCAATCTTTCTTTTAACACCACTCCTCCTTATAAAATTTGCTTTCATGGGTCAGTTATGGTTGATTATATTCAGCATTAACATTAGGAAGTATAATTCTTTCAGGAATTCTAGTGACTAGATTTACAACTAGAAAGGGACAGAAAGCAGAGTCTAAAATGAATGAGGAGAGTTTTCTAATTTTTCTGAAAACCTGTTCACCTTTCCAAATAATTTTTCCTTGCCTTGTGCAGTGAAAGCCCCATTACCAGCTACGACAAGAATAGTGCTTAAGTGTTTTGTACAATTTCTTTTTGTATGTGTGAAGCTGGAAAAACCAAGAAAATGCGCAAAATACTGCACCAGGCCACCAGGGCCAGTTCAAATGCACAGTGAGGCATTTTTACTGCGTTATTTGAACTATTACTAAATAAAATGCTTTCTTTCTTGGAGCTTGGCTAAGTACTAATTTTCCAAAATGTGAATATGACTTCTGGTGAAAAGTTAGAAATAATTTAAATGCATGACTATGTCACTGTACCCTTTCGAATTAACAATGTTCTTTTAGCCCTACCCTATGTCCCGAGAATGGTGTAGATTCTCAAATCATACTTGGAGAACCTCAAATGTCCAGGAAGCTTTCAAATGTATAGGTTTGAGAACACAAGGTAACACAAGTTTAAACACTGTTTTTGCCATAAATGTGGGGACTATGAATGATGAATTGAAACAATTTCTGACAATTTATTCCTAGATGTCTAAGAAACTGACAAGTTAAAAAAAATTGCCAGACAGGATTTAAAATAGTTTTTAACATTAATATAATTGTGCTCTTCTTTTTGAGGCAATTATTTTTCTCCTCTATGTTTTCACAACATGCTGCAAATACATGGTTGAACTCAGAGCACAGGGCTTATAAGAATAACAATGCCCTAAAAAATTACATATGGTCTTTTCTAAGTAACTCAGTGCCATTTTTCTCAAATTTAGATAAAAACTCCAAAATTTTTTTTTTTACAATGATTATTCACATGTGCTGATATTATCTCTGCTTGGTACTGCATAGAAAATGATAACACTCAATCTTTAGGTAACAAATTTTTAAAATTGCTTTTATGTGATGATCAAGGTTTTGGGGGCTTTCTTCTTTTTTTATATACTCCATTTTATCTGGAGTTTATGGAGCTAAAAACTTAAAGATAAATCTGCAAATGTACCTGGATACTTTTTATCACTGTCATATATTACTGTAGCTTAATGGTGGTATGCCATTTTTACTGAAACTTGGGCACCAACTGCTGGTTAGAAATATTTTTCATGGAATTCTTTGTACTTTAAATAAACAAGTACTTCAAGATTTGCCATGTGTCCCTCATTCATCTTTATGGCACAGAGTTTCACATACCTTTTTTGAGCTGTGACTGAAATATTTGTCTTATATATAAAATCTTTAGCAATCTTTGAACTCAATACAATTTTATTAATGATCTTCAGAAAATTAGAGCAGAAATATGTGTTGAAGTTTTGTTCCATGATTCATCTTATGCAAAAACTAAGATTCATTCTGAAAAATTGAGCCTATATTCATTTTCTGCTTTTTTTTTTACTAGAGACCAACATTAAAAGGTCTCTATGTGAATTTCACCTAGTGAACATCACAGAGAGAAAAAGATCATTGTTTCTTTTTGGCATTTATCATACTAAGGTGATAGAAAAATATGCATCTGTTTTTCCAGTAGAGAGGAAGATTATATGATAACCTTCTGATTATATACATAAACAGAAACTGATCAGCTTCTCTGGTGGTTCCTTTTTTTTTTTAAGGGCAAGTTCCAGTTGGATTGTGCTAATACACATATTCATGAATCTCTCCAAACAGGATTCACAGCTCTCCAGGGAACCCTTGAAGTATGCACCATTGTTTCAATGAAGTATCTTCATTATAAAACATAAGGACTATAAAAGGTGGATACCATTTACCTTGGCCTAATTCAATCTCTGGACTGACTTTTCTCCACTCTGTTTTCTTCTTTCCTTTCCTTTCCTTTCCTTTCCTTTCCTTTCCTTTCCTTTCCTTTCCTTTCCTTTTCTTTCCTTTTCTTTTTTTCTTTTCTTTCCTTTCCTTTCCTTTTTTCTTTTCTTTTCTTTTCTTTTCTTTTCTTTTCTTTTCTTTTCTCCTTCCTTCTTTCCTTCCTTCCTTCCTTCCTTCCTTCCTTCCTTCCTTCCTTCCTTCCTTCCTTTCTTTCTTTCTTTCTTTCTTTCTTTCTTTCTTTCTTTCTTTCTTTCTTTCTTTCTTTCTTTCTTTCTTTCTTTCTTCTA
>PVJD01011311.1:0-47122 GCA_004026545.1 Mormoops blainvillei | reverse complement strand
ATGCATGAGTCAGAGTTCTCCTGGGAAACAAAACCAATGGGATGTCTCTCTCTCCAGATGGATGTGCATATACATACATAGATATACCCACACACACATATGTATGTATACATAGGGATATCTACATATACATATGTACGTATGTATAACAGGGATTTATTAGAGAAATTGGTTCACACAGTAATGGTGACTGAGAAGTCCTGAAGTCCCACGATTTACCCTCTGCAACTTGGAGAACCAAGAAAACCAGGGGTATAATTCAGTCTGAACCTGGGGCACTAATGTCTGAGGGAAAGAGAGGATGGCTGTCCCAGCTCAAGGAAAGAGCAAATTCACCCTTCTTCAGCCGTTTGGTTCAACTCAGGCCCTCAACGGGTTGGATGATGCCCACCTGTGCGGATAAGCACCACCTTCTTTACTCAGCCTACTTACTCAAATGTTAATCCTTTCAGAAACCCCCTCACAGACACACCCAGAAATAATGTTTTACCAACTGTCTGGGTATCCCTGAGCTTAGTCAAGTTGACATAAACTTTACCATCATCAAGGGTTACATTGTTCTCATGTGTGGTAGCAGAAAGAATTTGACTTCAAACACAGGAAGTGTTTTTTTTGGATTTTGGGAACTACTCTAAGAACCATTCTGTGGAAGTACCAGTAACATTTACAAATGTAAACTTCTTGAAGAAGAAACTTATATTTTGAGATAAATTACATAAAATGGTAAACACTCTGAGGCATGCTCTGAGAAAGAATTCTATGCGTGTGAAAGTGGGTGTCGCTTTAATAAAACCTGATATAAGGAACTAAACGGAAGAAAAGGTCTTTGTGTGATTATTTACATTATAAAATAACCACTCCCTTAAAAAACAGCCCTATCAGAATCTGAGGTGCATGGTATGTGTACGTATTGACAGTTCAAGTTTAAAAAAAAATTGTATTTCACCTTCAACATCACTTTGTATCGGTCTCAGGTGTACAGCATAGTAGCCAATCATACATATCACAAAGTGTCCCCCCTGGTATTCCCAGAACTCACCTGGCACCATTCAAACTCATTGCAACATTATTGACCATGTTACCTACGGACCACTAAAGTTTTAAAAGCCACTGCTAATGAAGATAAATTATAAAATCACACCAGGGGCCCCGGCTGGTGTAGCTCATTGGTTTGAATGCTAGCCTGCCAACCAGTGGGTCGCCGGTTCAATTCGCAGTGAGGGGGCACGTGCCTGGGTTGTGGGCCAGGTCCCCAGCCGGGGGCACGGGACAGGCAACCACACACTGATGTTTCTCTTCCTCTCTTTCTGTCTCCCTTTCCTTCTCTATAATAATAAATAAATAAATAAATAATCTTTTAAAAAATCGTATCAGGGAAAAATGCATATTTTTGTAAATAGGGAATTTCTGAGGATACAATTCCTTCTTTGGGGGTATATTGATTCACACATTGCAGCACAGTCATGGGAAGTGCTAGCTTAAAATAGACACTACTTTACTGGGACCCAGAGAATGTCACAAAGAGTTGATTCCCAAGAGATACAAGACTTATTAAGATAGAATTCTGCAAGGAGTGTTGCTTATCTTGCTTTACCCATTCTGGGTATCAGGATATTGACTTAATTGTTAGTAACAGAGGTGGATTAAGGAAGATTGAGGCCCCAGGTGCAGAAGAAAATGTTTAAACATGCTATCAGGCTTTTACTGCCAACTGTAAACTTATACGTAATTAAAATTGCACATATGAAACCAAACTTGGTGCTATTTGAAAAAAGTGTAAAGTTGGGGTTTTGGGGGCCCTTCGGAAGTCGGGGCCCAGGGTGCACACCCGGTGCTCCCACCGTTAAATTCGCCTCTGGTTCATAAGGAACTCCCTAGTTATTATCTGGGAGCAGGTCTTTTGACTTGGGACTCGGCGAGGATGACCAGAGGTGGGCTCTGAAATCAGAGCTCTACAGCTGACCATGCACTGTGATGTGACATCGTCAGGGGCTTTGAGATGGAACTTCATCACTTGGACCCACCTGGACATCCTGCGGTGGTGCCATTTTCTTTTTATCTCTTGCACCTGTGCCTGGCTTACCATTTCTTTTCGCCAGGGTTCGGAGTTTTTGGTTAGTCCCTTGCCTTTCGATTTTCACTTGCCAGCCGCTTAGTAGTTGATTTCTAAGGCACATTTGTAGAAATGCTGGCTTTGATGATGGATGTTAGAGTTCTCTTTTTCTCTAAAAGGAGTCTTTTTTTTATCTGTATCCTAGTTTGCTGGCTTCATTGTCATTGGTCTAACTAATATTGCTGGCCAGCCATAGCAAAGTAGGAGCATTTTATTTTTTCAGGTTGATGGTTTTATTTTTTATTATTTTTAATTTTTAAAAATTAATTTATTGTTGACAGTATTGCAGGAGTCCCCTTTCGCCCCCACCCCTTCACCTACCTCCACCCATTCCCCACCCCCCTTCCCTCTGGCCATCACCACACTGTGGTCTGTGTCTATGAGTGAGGCATATATATTCTTTCGCTAATCCCTTCACCTCCTTTCATCCAGCCTCTCCCTCCCCTCTGACAGCTGTCAGTCTGTTTCATATTGTATGATCTCACTTATGTGTGTACTCTAATGAACAAAATAAACTGACAAACAAAATAGAAGCATGGACACGTGGTAGGAACATTTTAAACTCCCTTTCGCAGGAACTTAAGATGGATCTCAATACTCAAAATGTGGATGCCTCGACACCTCGAGACAGTTTGTGTAACACCGTTCCGCTCTGCCCCTTCCCGGAGAGCAGTCCCGGAGCCTATCAATTCCCAAATTGAAGCTCAGTGTTTGTGGGCTTCACTAATATTCTCACGCTCTCTTGGGAGTGGAGAGACTTCATTTAGAGCCGACTTTGTTGTAGTGGTTGCCCAACGGGGTCTGTGGCCATCACCCATCCTCATCTAACCAAAGAGAAGCAGCCAACCAGAGCAGGTTCAGGTTATTTACTTCTTATAAAAGAGTTTCACAAGAGACATAATTTAGTTTACTCCAGCCAATCAGGCTAGGGTGGGAGTGTTAGATCATAAGCTCTTTGCTTGTAAGCACTATGTGTTAGCCTGTCTGAAGTTCCCTCCCCAGGACCTAGCTTGGAGCTAAGCTCTCATAAAAGTTTTAGTGATTTAGCAATAAATCAAGAGGTGCAAGTTTGCCATTATGTATAATTTTATTGAATTATTTTAAAGCACTTGTTTAACTCTCATGTGCCAGGTACTGTTCTAAATGCTTTATAATGCTTTAAAAATTTATTCATTTATTCCTAATTGATAACCCCTCAAAGTTGGTGCTATTATTCCCTTACACATGAGGAAACTAAGGCATAGAAAAACTAAGTAGCTTTCCCAAAGTCACATAGCTTGGTAAAAGACCTAGGGCTTGAAGCTTATTCACGTGACTCTTAACGTCTGCACAGTGATGCCTTCGGTACAGTGGTCCCTGTTCTTGGCATCAGTTTCTTTATCTATAAAAGGATGGTTTTAAATACTTACCTTCTGAGCGTTTAATATGTGCGGAACACGTTCATACATTTTCTCATTTCACCATCACAATAACCTGGCATTAGAAGGCTTTGTCTCATTTTACATTGGAGGAAACTGAGGCTCAGAGAGGTTAAGCAACATGCCCAAGTTCATACTCCAATATGGAAGAGCCCGGAGGATTTCCACTGGGTCTGCTCGACTCCCTCAGCCACTCCACCTTGCTGCCTCCTCTCGGAGATCTTTACCAGTGCTAACTTTGTGTTAAGTTAATTTACTCAATCGCCGAACAACTATTCTGTCTTAGACACTTTCCACACGGCACTGGCTGGCTGCTGAGGGGCCATAGGATAAATTAGGCCAGATGCTTCCATCAAGGACAATATTATTTGCAAACATGTCTCATCTCCCTCTGAAAGAATGAAATACAAAATAGAAGTAGCCAAGTGACTAGGAAGGGTCCAGACCAGCGAGGTGGGGCTCAGAGGAAGGAGTGTTTTCCTGGTGGTGAACACCCTTGAGAAGGTGGCACTCCCTGCAGTCCACTTTGTATATTCTCACTTGAGATGATGCCTGCCAGGCATTGTTCTTTTAGCATTTGGGAAAGAAGAGGCAGGACAGGAGGCCTGCCGCTGAGGCCAGGATGGCAAAGACCTCCACGGCCACTGCGTGTTTGCCTTGGGCTCTCGTGGGGGCAGAGATGAAGAACCCAGGCCCAGAAGCAGACCAACATGCTGAGAGTGATATGCTTTGCTTCACTGAAGGTGCCAGGTAGCCGGCAGGTGAGGAAGGCTGCCAGCAAGCAGGCCAGGCTAAGCAAACGCAGGTGACCCAGCACAACACAGAACAGTTCCAAGGAGCCCTCATCACACTTTACAATCAGCGTGGACCCAGGCTCTGTAGAGTTCACAGGTCATGGGGACCACCTGCTCACTCAGACCATACACAGCATCGCTTGGACCAGGGAATAGACGATGGGGGTGGTGCTAGGGAGAACTGGCCCCCCCCCCATTTTCTAACCCAGGCATGTGACGTGGTGGCATGGAAGGCTGCCACCACCATGATGGTCTTGGCCAACACAGTGAACACATGATTGTGAAGGTGACCCCAAAGGCTACCTGGCGCATAGCACTGGTGAAAGGCCCTGGTGGCCAATGAGTATCATGGGGCAGAGGAAACAGAGGGCCAAGGAGCACAGCAGAAGGTAGCTGAGCTGGAAGGTTATTGTCTCACACGATGGGGGTGTGGCGGTGCTGAATGAAGATGCCTAAGATGGCCAGGGAGAGGAGGAAGAGCAGGGCCGGGCACATAGCCAACCCTGTGCTGAGGGGCTTGTGGTGGGACAAGAACTCAGGGCTTTGGGGATGCATTGCCTCTTCTCTGTACTGGGCCACTGATCCTCAGGGCATGTCTCACAAACAGCACTGTCTGAAGGGAGAAAGAGAAACGGGGTCAGAGAACAGAGTGGGGAAGCTTCTGGAAACTTTCCCATGGTCAAGCAGTTATGACTTGTGATGGCTTTTCAAGCAAGTTCGGTGCATTTCAGTCTTGTTATTATGGGCCTTCCAGATTGCCTGATGCCCTCAGGCTCAGGGCCAAAGTCACAGATGGCAGAGGTCCTGACAGCAGCTGCTTATCATGCATCAGGCTGCAGAGAAATAACACTCACCTGGCAACCTACACAAGCTCTAACCCTTTCCAGGCGTCAACCCATTGAACTGGACAGCTACAGTGGCAATGTCACAACTCATAGTCACAGCTAATTTCTTTATGCATTTATTCATTGATCAGCCTATTTAATTTAAGGGATGTTTATGGGGTGCTAACTAGGTACAGACTTTCTTTTGTTATGGAGCTGACCTTTTCTTTTTTTTTAAATATATTTTATTGATTATGCTATTACAATTGTCCCATTTTTCTCTCCCCTTTATTCCCTTCCACCCTGCAACCCCTCTCCCACCAGCATTCCCCAACTTAGTTCATGTCCATGGGTCGTCCATATAAGTTCTTTGGCTTCTTCATTTCCTACGCTATTCTTAACCTCCCCTGTCTATTCTGTACCTACCATTTATGCTTCTTATGCCCTGTACCTTTTCCCTCATTCTCCACCCTCCCCCTCCCCGCTGATAGCCCTCCATGTGATCTCTATTTCTGTGATTCTGTTCCTGTTCTAGTTGTTTGCTTAATTTGTTTTTGTTTTTGTTTCTTTTTAGGTTCAGTTGTTGATAGTTGTGAGTTTGTTATCATTTTACTGTTCATAGTTTTGATTATCTTTTTGATCTATCTTTAATCTTTTTCTTAGATAAGTTCCTTTAACATTTCATATAATAAGGGCTTTGTGATGATGAACTTCTTTAACTTTACTTTATCTGGAAAGCACTTTGTCTGTCCTTCCATTCTAAATGATAGCTTTGCTGGATAGAGTAATCTTGGATGTAGGTCCTTGCCTTTCATGACTTTGAATACTTCTTTCCAGCCCCTTCTTTCCTGTAAGGTTTCTTTGGAGAAATCAGCTGAGAGTATTATAGGAACCCCTTTGTAGGCAACTGTCTCCTTTTCTCTTGCTGATTTTAAGATTGTCTCCTTATCTGTAATCTTGGGTATTGTAATGATGATGTGCCTTGGTGTGTGCTTCCTTGGGTCCAACTTCTTTGGGGCTCTCTGAGCTTCCTGGACTTCCTGGAAGTCAATTTCCTTTGCCAGATAGTGGAAGTTCTCCATTATTTTTTCAAATAAGTTTTCAGTTTCTTGCTCTTCCTCTTCTCCTTCTGGCACCCCTATGATTTGGATGTTGGAACATTTAAAGTTGTACCAGAGACTCCTAAGCTTCTCATTTTTTTGAATTCTTGTTTCTTCATTCTGTTCTGGTTGAATGTTTATTTTTTCTTTATGCTCCAAATCATTGATTTGAGTCCTGGTTTCCTTCCCTTCACTGTTTGTTCCCTGTATATTTTTCTTTATTTCACTTTGCATAGCCTTCACTTTTTCCTCCATTTTGTGACCACACTCAGCTATTTCTGTGAGCATCCAGATTACCAATGTTTTGAACCCTGCATCTGATAGTTTGGCTGTCTCTTCATCGCTTAATTCTATTTTTGGATCTTTGATCTGTTCTTTCCTTTGGGCCATATTTTATTTCTCTCAGAGCACCTCTTATGTTGTGAGGGGTGGAGCCTTAGGTATTAGCCAGGGTGGGGCAAACCATATCACTGCCTTGTGGTGCTGTATGTAAGTGATGCATCAGAGAGGGAACAATGTCGCTTGCTAGGCTCTCGTCCTGCTTTCGGTGGCTCTCCCCACTACTCACAAGCCAATTGGGCCCTTCTGGTGCTGATTCTCCAGTGGGTGGGTTTGTGTACGTTCTAGGACCCTGTGGGACTCTCAAACGAGCTCTCCTGTGAGACTGGGAGTTTCTCTTGCTGCTGCAACTCCCTCAGATTTTTACCGGTGGAATTTTTGAGGCTTTCTTTTCCTGCACTGGAATCCTGGGTTGCGTTTCTCTCACTCCCTGGCTGTTCCTTCCTGTTTATCTGCACGCAAATGTGGGACCACCTGGCCTGCCAGCCACTGCCTTGCTGCGCGTCCTCTCTGCCCCTCCTACCTGTCTGGATGAATGTTTCTTTTTAAACTCCTTGGTGTCAGACTTCCATGCAGTTTGGTTTTCTGGCAGTTCTGGTTATTTTTTGTTTTTAAATTTGTTGTTGTCCTTCTTTTGGTTGTGTGAAGAGAAAAAGTGTATCTACCTACGCCTCCATCTTGGCTGGAAGTCCCTGGAGCTGACCTTTTCTAAATCAGTCCTTTTGACAGAACTTATCAGAGATTTGCTTTCTATAGTGATTTTAAAGAGTTTACTTATTTATTTTTAGAGAGAGAGGAAGAGAGGGAGAAAAACATCGATGCGAGAGAGAAACATCAATTAATTGCCTCTTGTATGTGCCCTGACTGGGGACTGAAACTGCAATCCAAGTATGGGCCCTGACTGGGAATTGAACTGGTGACCTTAGCTTTGTGGGATGATGCCCGACCATCCCAGCCACACCAGTCAGGGCTCTATAGTGATTTTAAGAACAAGCTTTGTGACTGGAGTTCTGGATCAGTTATATATTTTCATTTAACCTCTTTCCTCAATTTGGTTATGTCTCCATGTTCCTAGATACTCTGATTCCATGTCTTTCTAATCTCCAAGTCCAAGGATTTCTTATTTATTGTCATCCTCCCTTTAGCATCTGACGGCTCCTCCTCAACTTCATTCAGCAGTACCTTCTCTTTAAATGGGCAAAAAGTATCCTCAAAGTCCCCACCTTTGTCCCACTGAGAGTTTTCAGTTTGAGAAGAGGCCTTGTCCAAACCCAGGCTTCAGCAATTATCTGGATTCTGAACCAGGTCTTCTTGATCCAATCCCTTTCTTTTCCAGTGCACCTATTGCTCGTTAATCTCCCCAAACACATGGAAATGCACGTGACTTCTCTAGTTAAGTAATTCAGTGGCTCCACATTCCATTCAAAATAGAGTCCATACTGCTGAGTCTGGCAAGTGAGGGCCTCTGTGACGGGCCACCTGCTTCCTACATCTCCCATCAGAGTCTACACTGAAGCCAATCTCAACTCCTTATTGCTTTCATGCCTTGAGTCTTTACTAACTTACTCCTTGGCCTGGACTAGTCTTATCATGCTTTATTGCCTTTGAAACCACACTTGTTCAAGGCCTAAACCACATGCCGCCTCCCCCAGTGAAGACTCCCTAAATACCCTTCATTAGAATTAATTATTTCTCTGTTCTCTCATGGCTGAGTGCCTGAGCTTTTATTAAAGCAATTGATTTTACTTTGTAGCCTTGTTTCTTCATTGCGCAACGATCACTCTCCTGTCAGAGATCACGAGCTCTGTGGTCCAGGGGCTGTCCCTTATTTGTTGTTTCCACCCTCATACCCAGCAAAGTCGCTGGGCATAGTAGGTGCCAGCTGATATCCCTTGAATGAATGATATCTTAGGAAAATACAGGTTCAGGCACTTGAGGATTTTCGCCCCAATATTTATGAAATGCCTACCATGTTTCAGACACTAAACTAGACACAGAATTTGGACAAACTCATAGCTGATGAAAGACTGTATGGCCTTAAGTGGCTTTCATGCAGCATGTGGGAAGGGCACATTGACATGATCTTTTTGATTTCCTCTTCCCTGGATTTTTCTTTCCCCTTTGAAAGACTCTTCCTTTGATGTGAATATCAGCTGAGCGCTCATCTGAAGCCTACTTTGGCTGCTGCCTGGCCAATCTCTGACCAAGGGCCGCCTCTCTCTTTACCTGGCATCCTGGCGATTTTTCCACTGGCACAGGGAAGGCATTTGTCGTAACAACTTGGCTTTTCAGGTAGGGTTGACTTACTGGTTCCCATGGGACATTTTTCACTGCAAATCGAGGGTGGGATCTGCACACGGAAGGAGAGAGAGCCGTGAAGACTTCAGGGGAGACTGAATGGGGCCTGCTCAGTCGGGTCTTAGACTCTCTTCCCAGCACCCTCTTTCCTTCTTCCTTTCTCCCCCAACCTTTTTTGTTTTAAAGTAAAACCCTCTTTATTCTTCTCCTTTCCTTCATTCTTTCCTCTGCTCACATAGTTACCAATGTGTTCCATGTATCAGCTACTGTGCACGGTTTTTGGGAAAGAGAAATAGTATAAAAAACACTTAGGATCTCACAATCTGGGGGCGGGGTGGTAGTGGCAAAAAGCCTTGAGAAGAAGAAAGATACAAACATCATTGCCCCACAGACAAAGTGCTGGACCCTAGTTACTGACTGGAATTCTGATTCTGCCATTTGTAGGCTAGGCGATCTGGGGCTTAACCTCTCTCAGCCTCAGTTTTCTTTTCAATAAAACGGGGCAGTAATAACACCTAGTTGGAAGATTGTCTGAAGAGTAAATGAGATGAGGCACGTGAAGCCCGTATCACAGTGCCTGGAACATCTAACTCACTAGCAAGAGCTAGTAGGGTAGAATGATATTCTGAACAGTACGGGGAGATTGTCCTCCATTCTGGGCTCACCAAATCCCTTTGCTGTTACTTCCTGGAACTGATTTTCCCCAACAGAACTGAGTCACTAACAGAGAATCAGAAAAAAATGACCACAAATAGCACCTGAGACACTGGCCTGTGGTTTTTCAGCCCTTAGCCTAACAACATTAGACACTGAGTAATTGTCTGTTGTGGAGACTGTCCTGTGCATCATGGGATGTTTAGCGGCAACCCTGGCCTCTGTCCACTGCGTGCCCATAGCATCCCCCCAAGTCGTGGCAACCAAAAATGCCTCCAGACATTGCTAATGTTGCTGGGAGGCAAAATCACTCGGAACTGAGAATAGCTGAGAATTTAGATCATGTTTGCTGAATGAATTTTCTTTTCTTGTCTTTCTTTCTTCTTCTTCTTCTTTTTTTTTTTTTTGCGATACACTGCATTAAAAAAAATTTCTGTTCTTATTTATTTGTTACTCTTAGAAAATCTAATTTTTGACTGGACTTGGACTTAAGGCAGAAGCTCTCAGAGAGGATCGGCTCTGTCTCTTGACAATCTGTTCCTGGTGTTTTACTTTGGCTTCTGTCATTCTCCACTCCAAAGTTCAGCATACTTGGCAGCCCCTTCCTTATTTTTCTTAGTATGCTGTTTTTTTCAGAGCAATACACCAAGATTTGTGTTTCAGGATGCGTGAGGTAACAAGACCCTGAGTCTTGGGTGCTTTGGTCCTATGTTTCTTACCTTCTTTGTTTAGGGCTTTTCCACAACATTATCATCTTCTTTAGAGAGATCAAAAGGTTGGTGGATTCTGGTGGCTCTTTAGGGCCCTAAACATAGTAGGGTCAGTGAGACTGGGAGTATGTTCTCCCCTCATTTTTTTTTTTTTTAAACAATGACCAGGTTGAGAACATTGAGATTAGCGTTCTCAATGCATCCATAAAGCAACCCCGAACAGACCTGTGCTTTGTCCAGTCCTCCTTGGCCTGTAACAGGGATACCCCTTTACTCATAGCAGGCAGACCTAGCCATTGGTAAAGACACCCTGCTTCATGCAGAAACCTTGTTTGTCATTCCCACCACTGATTGGAACTACATAACCCTCCCATTCTTTGCCCACAGCATCAGCAGTAACTTCTGTGGCCATATACTTCTCGTGAAAGGTACGAAGTTTGACTTCATTGTCGACTTCAATGAGTTTCTGGCAGCCGGTGGCTGGGAAAGAGATGTTTGGCTTCTTCCTGAGGCAGCGGCCACTACTGAGGCACCATGAAAAAGAACAATGCTACATTTATTTGATTTTTTAAGAGAATAAATTTTCTTGAAAGATAAAAGAATTCTGTGGCCTGGGGAAGGAGAAGTGATTGAGCCAGTACTGACTGATGACCCCAACAACCAGGGGCCACCCCGTGTGTGTGGAGCAATGATGCTCATTCTTTCCTGGAACTCTACTCAGTCCCCTTGTTCATCAGCCACCTTGTTTTCTATTTCAGGGTGAGGGAATTTGGACAGTGAAGTGGGATAGTCATGGGAATGGAAAACGGTATGCTAGACTAAGGTGGGACCAGAAGGAGCCAGTTTGACATCCCTGAGGATGGAGAAAAGACATACCATGCCTGTTGCAGTAATTCTCTTACCCTTACTATAGAGGCACGTGGAAAATCCTCCAGATGCTCGGATAAAGGAGAACCTAATCACCCCTAGGTCAACTGGGGGAAACTGCAGGAGGCGTGGTGTGATAGCCAGGGTGCACTCACACTTAAATTAGAAGTTCCTAGCTGGTGATCTCAGATACTTAGGGGTCTGGGAAAGGGTGAACGGGGCTCCATGGCTCATTTTCTATTGTGCAAAAAGGCTTGGCATCAATGATCTAACTCTTGACATAAGGCTATAAGGCTAAGACAGTAGAAACTCCAGGTGGATATACTAGCTATTTCAGGATAAACTCAATTTTTAAAACTTTACTTTCCCATTTGCTCATTAGCTACCTTTGCCTTTTCAGGCTCCTTTGTTTGGGGAGCCAGGGAGTGGTTTTGGAAGGTTTTTATTTGCCGAACAGCCTCTGAGTTGTGTAAATCAATAATTCACTCTGCCCTCCATTTGTCCAACTACCCTAAGCCACTTCAATGTAACAAATACTGCTAGATGCTTGGGTGCGGGAGGTGCTGTGTGAGTTTGGTCCTTAGGGAGCTCTCACCTTTAAGGGTCCTTCTGCCCAGAAAATGGCTTTCTCATTCATGAGCACATCTTTTCCAGGAGTTGCTCTGAAGTCGGTGTCCAACAACCACTGTCTCTTCTCTCTGGTCTGGGAGGAGGTAGATGTCTTTAATGTCAAATGTTTCCAGCATCTCCCCATCTTTGTTAAAGAAAATTCTCTTCCTGGGCTTTGGTGGTGAAGTGAACCTTCTGAGTGTAAAGGAGCACCTGAGACAGGGACAGGAAGTGAAGGAAAGAAACTGGTCAGGGTAGAACAACTCCAAAGATTTATAGGTGTTAACCTGTAGTGGGTGGGGAAGAGGCCGTTTTCATCTAACCACTCCCCCACTGTCCATCCTTACAGGTTACTTAGCGTCCTCTCTGGGCCAGACATGATTACTAGCCTGGACATCAAAGCTCAGTCCTGCCTTCAAAGAACCACCTAGTTCAACTCAGCAGTGTAGCTGATAGAGAGTGTTTTTGATTAAAAGAAGCTACAGATTGAGGAATAAATGTTTCAATGTATCCCCAGCTTCTTATGGCTGAGAGAACCTCAGATTATGTGACTATCAAAGCCCCATTATCACTCATTCCTGGGAAGAGTTTAAGGAGCAGAAAAGGGAGGACAAACAGAGAGACTTCAGGAACCCACCAGGGACCACGGGGAGGGTGCACCTGGATCTCCGAATACCTTTGGAGTGAGAAGGACCCACCTTTGGTTCTGTGACTAGGAACACGGGTTGTGATCTTTCCCAGAAACCTAGTGCTCTTTAAGAAGACCTTTGAGGTTGTTTCGAATAGACCTTCCACTTGCTTTGCCAGCCATTTCTTGCCAGTGCTTTTTTCTGAGTCTACCCCCTGCTTTGGACCAACTGTATCGCTTCCTGCCGTAGCCTCCAGTACCTGGTATGTATGATTATTTTTCACTTGTTCGAACTCGAGTGTAAATACCTAGAGGACAAACACACGTTTCGCACATTTCTGTATCCCCCCATTGCTCCAAGGTGCATGAAAATTGCTTATTAAATATTTGTGGCATAAACACGTATTTGTTGAATTAGGTTCTGGAAGCCCAGTAAGACTATAGGAGGGAGTTTAAGCCAATCACTTGGCTGGGGGCAGAGCTAGGTCTAAAATCCAAAATGAGTCCTGGAGTTCTTCAGCACAGACAGGCAGTAGAGACAGAGGCCCAGTACCCAAACCCTGGAGCCATTTTGCCCGGTGTGCTTCCTGACCCTGCCTTGAACAACCCTAGTGACCTTGGCTATGTTGTTCTACCTCTCAATGTTCTTATCTGTGAAAAGGACACCTGGCTGGTATGTATCTTCTTTATGTATGTGTCTTCATAGATAAAGATCAAATGCATTAATACATATGAAGTACTTGAAACATTATTTCGCATAAAGTAACACTTAAGAGGTGTATTACTTTTACAGCTTTTAAGAAGTCTCACTATTTAAATACTGATAAAATTACCTAAAAACCATCTTAAAGAAGCTGTGCCTCATTTGAAGACATTCTTTTAATATTTAAATTCTTTTTTTCTTGTGCTCGGACTTCTTTTCTATTAATTTGCTTGAATATTTACAGTGGCATGTTACCAAATATTTAATAACTGGCTCTCTGGGGGAGAAAAGCCAGGATTTTTAGTGTTTGCTGATCCTGTGGTTTACAAGCAGTTTTTATAATTTCTGAAAATGTTACATTGACTCTCGTTGCCTGTAGGGGCCCATTCCATCTTCTAGATCTAGACTCTGATATTGGTAATAATAAGGAATTTTAGTCTAAGTCCCTTTGGCTCTAAGTTCAAGCACAGCTTCCATTAGACCATGCTGCCTTTCTGCTAGCCTGTGGCTCACAGCAAGCCGGGATGGACAGGGACTGGGCAGGGGATTTTGGCTGATCATCTGCCAAGGCCTGGCATTCCACGCACTGTCACATGCACCTCCCAGGAACGGTCACTTGCCTGGGGGGCAGGACCTCAGGTTCTGAGAAGCGGTCAGCAGGGCCTTGGTTGCCAGGTAGCCCCTTCTCTGGCATCCTGGGTGGAAGCCCCTGATCCAGGCCACCTGCATCCATGCAGCTCCTCCCACAGCTTCCTCACCAGACTGTTGCCTGGGTACGTGGCAAGGTGCAGAGCCAACCGGAAGTCGCTGAAACCAGGCGTTATTCCTGAGTGTATGGCCAGGTTCAAGCTGCCATTCAGCAAGCCCGGGGCCTTGGGTCCCAGCACCGAGGGGCTGCAGAAGAAGGAGGTGGAGAGGACCCATGTCCTCCTGGTCATGTTGTCCTCCCAAGGACTTCGGCTAGGAGCCTGAAGGGTTGGTGGTAATAGTCACAGACAACCACCATGGTGGCAGGTCTGGAGGCGATGACGCCGGCCGCGACGTTAGTGCTGTCACCCTGGTTGCTGATCTTCTTCGAGAAGGCCACGTGGCTGCCCACGTGCCCGATCTCCAGCTGTGGCTGCTGTCCCAGCCACTCAAAGTTGTCATTGTCAGAACCCAGAAGACCCACCCAGGTCCAGTTAAAATGATTCAAGAGCTTGGCCAGGACCCAGGGCTGGTGGGCACTGTTGGGCACCGTGTGGAGGAAGGATGGGAACTGGAAACGGTCAGAGAACTGGGGGTGCTGAGATCCGTGGCTGATCTGGGGAAAGAAACGGGGCTGCAAATTCCTGCCCGAACATCCTGCCACCCACCCTACTCGGCATCTCAAAGTGCCCTGGGACTTGGCCTCATTCCTCCCCTCTCTGTCTTTATTATTAAAAACATTTTTTAACATACGGTATATAACTAACATATATGGCCTGATGAGTTTGCAGGTAAATATACACCTCTGAAACCATCACCACCATCTGTGCTGCAAACCTGTCTGTCATGTCCGAAAGTTTCCTCCCGGCCTCTTATTTATTTTATCGCTATGATTTTGCATGCTAAGAGCACTTAACATAAAAATCAACCCTCTTAGCGAATTTTTAAGTATGCAGTCCAGTAGTGTTGACTATAGGCACTAGGCTGTACATGAGACTTAGCCGTCTTGCACAGGAGAAACTCCCTGCCCTTTGATAATCCCTCCACTCTGTGTTTCCTCCTTCCCCCAGCCCCTGGCAACCACCACTCAACTCTGCTTCCAGGAGTTTGTCTATTTTAGATTCATCATGTAAGTACTATGCTGTAATACTTGTTCTTCTGTGTCTGTCTGTCTCTTATTTTTAATTGTTATCTCATGGGCTTTTGATACATGCTACGTCCAGGTCCTTCCAAATCCTGTGGGCTAAGGACTGAGAAGCCATTTATTTGTTAAAAAATATTTTATTTATTGATTTTTAGAGAGAGAGAAAAGGAGGGAAAGGGAGGAGAACATCAGTGTGAGAGAGAAACATCAATCCGTTGCTTCTGTATGTGCCCTGACTGGGGACTGAACCCACAACCCAGGCATGTGCTCTGACTGGGAATCGAACTGGCGACCTTGTGTTTTGCAAGATGATGCCCGACCTACTTAGCCACACTGGTCAGGGTGAAGCCAATTCATTTTCTGAAGAAGTTATTCAAAGTATGACATTGCATAATAAATAGAAAATTTTGTAAGAGGGAGGAATAATGACAAACACATTAGCAAGCCAATAGGGGAGAGGGATAATGGTGGAAAGAAGGGGAGGGGACTAGACAAAGAACATGTCTGAATGACCCACGGACTTGGACAACAGTGTGGGGATTGACTGTGGGATCAGGGGGCGGGATAGGCGGAGGAGGGCAACGGGGGAAAAATTGGAACAACTGTAAGAGAATAACAATAAAAAATGATTTGATGAAAAAAATTACTCTAGCTAAGGAGGGTGTGCTGTATTCTCTATTTGCTATCCAGAAACTGCCCAGCCATCTGTATCCTCTGGGCCCCAGCAGGCTGACTTTGATGGACTGCAGCAAAAGGCTGCCCTGACCCCAGGTTTCCGGCAGGAGGCCGGAGTGGGAGGAGAGTGGTGTTGGGACACTCACGCCCCCAGGTTCCTCTCCGCTCAACCATGGTGGACCGTGGCTGCCTTCCTCTGAAGGCTACAGCGCTGGTCAGAAGGTCCTCCTACTGCTTCCCCCCGCCCCCGCAGGTGGACGCGGCTTCCAACTCTGGCCGTCCTCTGGGTGTTTCACCCTTCAGGCTGCCTACTTTTTCGAAAAGTGCTCCTTTATCACACTGTTGTTGGGGTGTGCCATCTGTGTTTTGCCTTTTCAAGGGGAGGATTGAGCTGTCTTGACACAAGTTTCCTGGAGTCAAGATTTCAACTATTATAGATACTTTGATATTGGGTAAGCCTTCAAATATTATAGATACTTTAAAATTGGATATAAAGCAAAAGTTGTTTATTTGCTATTTAGAAGGCATGTGCCTACAACAAAATAACAACAAAAAAAATTCAATATCAGGCATGGGCAATCTCAAAGTCTTAGGTGAGACCACTTGCATGGAGGCTGTCCAGCCCTCCTGACCCCAGAAAGAATGTGGAGCTTTTGGGCAGAAGGGTCAGTGGCTGAGTCAGCGCAGAGCATGATTTCTGGTGGGCAAGCAAGTGCTCATAAAATGTGTTAAGTTTCTTGAACCCGGTTGGTATCCAAAAACCTCCTGGGGCCATAACAGGGTGATGCTAATGGTCAGGTGACCACTGAAGTAAGAACCAGCCATGGAAAGAAGAGAGTACTTTCCTCCAGGAGCATAAAGACTGAACAAAGTACAGCTTGCCCGCTGAAGTCTGCCCCTGAAAACCCTCTCTGGTTTCTGCTTCTCAAACTAGCACTGAGTTCTTGTTTCCTGGTCCATGCCGCCCTAGGGTTCTCCCCAGTCACCCCATCGTCACTGAGCTCTTCCTGCTTCAGATAGTTTGAGCTCATGTATTTTTTCACCCAGTTAGATGGTAAGATCCATTTAGTTTGTCTTAGCTCTGGAGTGCACGAAGAATGCGTGTTCTCGCTCCCTCTCTCCTCTTCTTGCCTCTCTCTTCCTCCGACAGGTTCCCCAGGTGGCTCAGTGCAGGGGTCAGTGGTCCCAGACTTTCCCCAGCCTGCTGTAAGGAAGCTGTCCCACAGGATATATGCAGACAATTTCTTTTACTTCAAAGTCTTCGGTGACTCTTGTTCTCGGCTGAGCAAAATTGTACAGAGGACTTGGGAGCTGGCTTTTCTCCAAAGTTACTGCTCCATCCAGGTCTACATTGTTATCATTGTTATTGCTCAGAGCAATAACAAGCAACAGTAATGAGCATTTGTTACATCGCCGACACCGGTTATTTCGTTCTTAACACCCAGTGACTCTAAGAAGTAAATACATCAGCGTTAAAACCTTTGTTATCTGCATTTTATAGATGAGGAATGCAAAGCTCAGAAGGAATTACTCAATTTGTCAAGAGCACATAATTAGTAAGTGGTGTTAAGATGCAAATCCAGGTTTACTGACTTCTAAGTCAGTTCCCTTCGTAATTTTGAGCTCCCCTGCTTGCCAGCCCCTCTCTGTCCAGTTTTCTGTGCTGGTGTGCATTCTGGGATTTGCGTTTAACAAAGAGGGTCTCTAACAGGTCCTTTGATTTGATCAGCCTTGGGGTTTTGGGGAATGCAAGGAATATTGCCAAGTGCTTCACGATATCTATTGCTTGATGAACGTAATGCATTTGGAGTTCTCTGGAACTTTAGCAAAATAAAATTTCAGCAACAGGGGAGGGGTCCCCAGTGTTGGAAAGAAGATGCGTGTGCTCTGAGTTCGTCAGGGCTCTAGACCTAGAAGAGTGTGGGCTCTAAGGCTGATCTCGGGGAAAATAACAAACTGACTGAGGTTAACCTCTTCACAAGGGACTCAGGGGGCTCTGATGCTGGGGAGGCCCTGGAGATGGGCCAGGTGTATTCTCGGGGCTGCGGTGTAACTAAGGGAGTCCGTGCCAGGTAGGTAACAGCACAATCGACTGAAGAATGACCCAACCTGCCTCGGTATTTCCATCTGCTGTAAGGGAGAGGGTGTCTCGGCGGAGCTGAACATTCTCAATGCCTGAGCAGGTCTGATTTCTTAATGACGGTAGTCCCATTTCTTCCTTACGCTCCCAGTCTAGGCTGATGGATTATCCTTCTGAGAAAAATTTGGGTTCAGATAGAGGCTTTTCTGCAGAGAGAGAATACACTGAGCAGCCAACACAGGCTGTTGCTGGGCATGTTGGAATCACATTTCTTATCCTGAGTTAGGTAAGTGGTGTTTGGCTTTGACAATGAGTTTGGGCAGCTTGAGCCAGCCCCTCCAGTACCAGTCATGTCTGGGTGAGTACTTCTTTCCTAGAACTATGACATCATTTCTTCATCTGTGCCCCACTCAAGTATGAACTCTTTGAAGCCGGCAACTGTGTTTGATTCACAGTAGTACCATTGGGGCGTGGGGATTATGATCTGGCATGTAGTTGTTCAGAATATATCTGTTGAATGGGTGCGACTATGACGTTTCTAGAGCTACAAAGCTGAGACTGTAATAACTGGCACCTGAGTGCTGAATGTATCAGAAGGCTTTATTGTCCCTATCTCTGGGGCACTTCACCCAGCAGTGAGGGTTGCAACCTTGATCTCATGCGGGCCATGGGGCCAGAGAAGGAAGCCCCGATGGGAACGGGATGACACTGAGGGAGACTCTCACTCAGGTCTAACAACACCCACCGTGCTGGAGTGGGACTGCCAAGTAGTCTGTAGCCGTGCAGACGGGACTGACTTCATGCGCTTTCACTTGATTCAGTGAAAGGACCTAAGGTCTAGCCAAAGTGATTTAGTTGTATACTTTTGTAAGACTTCTTTTACATAAGTTAAAAACTAGAAAAAGCAGCCTTCTGTCAGCCTAGTGTCCTGATGTCTGACTCAGAGGATCTGGTCACAGGAACCTAAATTCCAATTTGGAAGCTCGAGGCTGGTTTGTTCTGCACGAAGTCCTATGGTGGACCCTTGGAAATCCATGCGGGTGCCTGGTGCATGGCTGTCTAAGTTCCTGCTTGCTTTCTTGTCCAGAGCATAAGAATTTCTGAGGACAGGGCCTCACACCTGCCTCATGGTACACCTGGCTGTAGCACCATGATTTTCACCATAAACAGAAGGCTCAGTCAAAATTGAGAAATAATAACCAGTGCCCAAATTGGCAGCATTTTTATTTAGGTGAGGTTCCCGCCTCCTTGCTTCTGTACCTACTTCTGCCCCTGGAGTCACTGTGCCTGGGTTTGAATCCCAAACTACTACTTATTAGCTGTGTGATTTAGGTAGGGAACACTTCTTCTTTGAACCTCAATTTCACTATGTGTACAGTGAGAATAATAATAGCATCTACCTCACAGAGTTGTAGGTAGGATTAAAGGAGAGAATAAAAATGAAGATATAATAATAGGAAATACTGATGTAGCACCTGCAGTAAGTTAGGCCTTTTTCTAAATGTTTTACATGTATCAACTCATTTAATCTTCATAAGAATTTTGATACATGCGGAGTACCTAAAAAGTCATTTTGGTTAAGGGTAATTATTTAATAAATGTATAGTTATTATTAAGTCACTTTCAGCTAATACTGAACAATTAAGAAAACATGTGACAAACTCATTTATGCGAGGGCATGAATGACTGACAATAGCTATCCATCTCTCAAATGTAGCTACCGAGAATTAAGTGTTAGTATTTAATTGGATTATTTTTCAATTGTGGCAGTTGAGGACTCGGTGGAATCTGGAAGGGAAGATATTTAGTATTTCTTGGGGTGTCTTTTAAAGCTCGTAAGTAAGCAGTCATGGACCTTACGTCTTGGCATACTGAGAAAAGAATGATTCTCCACCTGGAAAATGATTTGATAAATGCTGCTTCCCTGCTTAACATATTTGATGTGCATTAAAATCAAACAGAACTCATGTCTAGGCAAATGTTTCACAGAAATATCGAGAAATCCATCAGGATGGCCTGTCACTTTTCAACTCTTTAAGAAGGGTGGGGGGAACAAATGAGACCATCGTTAGCTGGGTTACAAATCTTGAGTCCTCAGACCATGGGCTGTTGGAGAAGAGTTGTCCCAGTCTGTTTAATCCGTCAACAAAAACAACAACAATGATGAAAATATGGGGGTTTGGTCTAAAGTTGCCAAATTCTCATTTTGCTACCGAAGGTTGTTGGAAACATAAAACCTATAATGGCTAAGGCATGGAAACAGTCTCAATGTCATTCCATGGATGAATGGCTAAAGAGGATGTGACACACACACACACACACACACACACACAGTGGAATATCTTTCAGCCATGTGAAATGAGGAGATCCTGACAGTATGGAAGGACCTCCAGGACATGATATGAAGTAAAATAAATCAGAAAGAGAAAGACAAATACTCTATGATCTCACTTACATGTTGAATCTAAAAAGTCTCCAAAGAAAAAAAGCCCCCACCAAACTCATAGAAAAAGATATCACATTTGAGGTTACTAGAGATGGTGGGGTGTGGGGGAATTGGAGAAAAGTGGTCAAAGTGTACAATTAGTACTAGGGAGGTAATGTACATAATGATGTCTATATTAACACTGCTGTGTGATATAATGAAAGTTGTTCAGAGAACAAATCCTAAGAGTTCTCAACACAAGGAAATAATTTTTTTCTTTTTTCTTTTTCTTTTTATTGTAACTATATGAGGTGATGGATGCTAACTAAATTTATTGCAGTCGTCATTTCACAATATATGTAAGTCAACCATTACATTGTACACCTTAAACTTACACAGCAATGTATCTCAATTATATCTCAATATAACTAGAAAAAATTTAAAAAAGCAAAAAACAAAACCACTGTTTAAGGAGAGGTGGTGACCTCACACAGACACGTGTGTTCACTGTGTCATTTCTTTGTCATTTTGTTGCAGCCTGGAGAAAACATCATAGACCAGTACCAGTTTGTGGACCAGCACTGGAGAACCACCGATCTAGTCGAATATCCCATTTTGTGGAAAGGAAGTTCCAGGCCCAGGAAAGGGAAGTGACCTTTTTAGTGTCATAGCCTGTAATTGTTCTATCTGATTGCAGAGCCTGTCCTCTAGCACCTTGTCATGTGCCCCAGCCAGAGTACTTAAGTGGCTTCCTCTCTCCAGGTGCATCACTTGCCTGAGGGACTCTGTCCACAGAGAACAGCTCAGCCATGGGCTCAGACTCCGGGGAGGTCATCGTTCCAACCACCCCAGCAGCAGTGGTTGGGGGCTGCAGCGGAAGTCGGGTGTAGACCGGGGCTGGTTGGACAGCAGGGCCACGGTGCTCCCCAGGGCCTGGATCCCTGGGACGCAGGAATCATACATCTGTAGTCCCACGGCGACACGGGGCAGGAAGGCTGGGTCCTCTTTTGCCTCAACCACAGCAAAGAGAATGCCCAGGACATTGAGGAATAAGCAGACTTTGAATCTTTCAGAGGGTGAAGGACAGGGGAAGTTAGGATCAGCCAGGAGCATTGGAAAGAGCTGCCCAAAACTGTCCTGAGAGTTTCTCTTTGGGAGGAGCGAGGGCCAGATGATGCGAGATTAGACCTGTACGTGTGCTGGCAGAAAGAAAGAAGACCTGGGGGTTGCAGATTGTACAGGAGACACTTATACATGTGGCCAGATATGGAGAAAGGCCAATGGTGTCCCAGAGATGGGCATGAGACATACAAAGTCACACACATGCACACATACACACAGAAACATACTTAAAGTATGTAGACAGAGGCTGACAGCAGTATAGACAGGCACGCAGCATTGCGTTCACAGACTCAGGCATTCACCTGATGGAGTGCATGTGACACATGAACAGGCAGACATGTGAACTGGGACAGGTGGTCAGACACAGAGACTGGAGCTCGGGTGTGGATGAGACCGGATGGCAGGTGCCACAGACACAGTGACCAGGATGGACACACGTAGGGACTGGCAGCCATATACGCAGGCAGAGAGACGGGCTCAGGCACCATCGAATTCTCACTTAGACAAACAGCCACAGACGCAAACAGGGAGCCACGAGCAGATGCAAAAGACAAGTGCCGGAAGGCCCTTGACAAAGACTTAGGCAGGAAGTATGAAGGCAGACGGGGGCAGAGTGATATTGGGGCCTGACTGCCTACTTCCTGGGCATCTTCGTGGGCAGACACTGCAGGCCCATAGATTGAATCTGGGTAGAAATCAGTGAAACCTTGGAAACAATTTAGAAATCCATGGAAGCTGAGCTCACAGAAGAGAGTGGGGCCTGGGACTGCCTTCCCTTTGGTCCCATAAACATGCCCAAAACAGATGCATCTCATTTTGCTTCAGCTGCCGCGATTTGGAAACCATTCCCAGGCCTAAGGATGCTGAGCTCTTCTCTCCATCAAATTGAAGAAATGTTAACACGTGTGCATGGGGGGTGTTATTCAGTGACTTGGGGAGAGCTGGGATAGAACCATGACTCTATTACCCAGGTGCACAGAGCGACGGGCTGTCCCTGCCAAAGGCCTCAGTACCAGGAGGCCCTGGATAGTAGATAACTACTATGGGGTTCGGGGACCCCAGCTACCTGTGGTGATCAGAAAGGCTCCTTCGTTTCTCCCTCCCTACCCAGGGATAAAGAGCACGGTCCACTGCTGGCACAGAGGGTGCTCCGGGGGCTGCTGGAACTTGACTTGTGGCTGATCCAACGCTATGTGTACAGGGGTCACGGCCCCGACAAGCACGTCTCCTTTGGTAGAAAAGATGTCTGAGGGCCTGGACACTGGCAGGTAGCCAGCTGCCCAGACAGTGGTCCCCATGGGCGTTGCTGAGAGCAGGCCCATGGGGACAATTGGGCAGGGCGTGGGGGTTCTCCTTTCCTGTGGGCTCGAGGCTGGGAGACCTCAGTTGTCAGAACATCTGGCTCTGACTTCCTCTGACAGTCTCTAAGTACATCTGCTGGGTCCTCAGGAGACCCTGAAAAGGGGGAGAGTAAGTGTGGCTGAGCTCCTCACTGTACTGTCCAAGTTCTCCAGGGCTCTGTGACCTTGTTCCAGCCCCAGACCGCAGGAGCCTCCATCCTTGCCTCTCACACTCAGACACCTGCTAACTTTCCTTACTTCCTGGCCCAGGGACTGGCAGAGACAGTGGGGACAGGTTGTGCGCCCTGCCCATTAGTACCTCCATTCACCCAGGGACCCTGTACAGGGGCCTGTGTTTATGAAGCATCAGACCTCCCTTCCCAGGACGTCGGGGAACTGCTCAGAGCCTAAGATCTTTAAAGCCAGAACCATCCAGTGATGCACAGGAGAGGCCTGAGGTCCCCAGCGAGAGGCTGAAAAACAAACCAACAAAGCAGCCTTGTTAAGTGTGTGGCCGCAGGCCTGACTCAGGTCTAACTGTCACTGGGGTGAGAGGATACACCTGACATTGTGCTCCCAGTGGGGCTGGGCCAGGGGAGGCGGGCCTTAGGGCTCGGCTTCAATCTGTCTGTGGCCTGAATTCTACTCCCAGCTCTGTTGCAAATGCTCTGAGTGACATTGGCAAGTCACTTCCTCTTTCTTGGGCCTCAGTTTTTCTTCTGTAATAGAAAAATACTGGAATCAACAGGTGGTTCTTAACCTTTATTTCAACAGCAGAGCCTTCTATAATACACTGAGAAGCCCAATGCATGAAATCAGAGAGGGGTAGAGCTACCCTCTATTCGGAAGGGTCAGTGGCCTTGACTTTCACCAGCTGTACCCTCCCTTGACCCTCTCAGTGGTTTCTTGGGCCTCTTCAAAGAACCCTTCACCTCTAAAGGCCACAGTTTGATGTAACAGGGCTGAATTGCCTCTAAGGCTACTTTGAGATCTGACTCTAATTTTCAAGTGAGTACGGTCAGAAGACATCGGAATAGTCATACCTCCTGACCCAGGAGAGCTTGGGGCTGAGGAGAGGCCAGTGAGAGTCCAGACGCCGGCTAGGAGGGGAAGCTTTTGGGTTCTGCCCTCTGCCCCGGGGGAGACTAAGAACGCTGAGTGGGCAGGGAATATTAAACTAGGAGCCAACGAAACTTTGTTCCGTTGTGGATTGTGCTGGCCCTATTTGAGTGAGGCCGGTCTCGGGGACAAGCATGGTCACGGTTCCAGAGGGGTCCAGGGGAGCTCCTGGGGGCTGCTAAGAGGCAGGGCCGGAGCAGGGTTCCTCAGCAGGGCAGCATCAGGGGGTAGTAACAGCTGTACGGCCTATAAACCTCCTTAAACCCGGTTTTCCATTTGGTCCTCACGGCAGCCAATGTCAAGATGCTTAAAATGACACAAATTTCTTATCTTGTAATTTTTGCCAAGACAGGAATCAGGGAGTGGGTTTTTTGTCCCCTGCTCAGGGTCTTCAGGGATGACTGAAATCGAGGCATTAGGAGGGAACACCTCATCTGAGATTCAAAATCTCCTTACAAGCCACATTGGCTTGTTGGTGGAATTCACTGTTTTTTATTGTACGACTGTGGGCCAGAAAGCAGTCTTGAGCCCACCCTCAGGTCTTTGCCACATGGCCCCTCCTCTCACAAGATGACAACTTATTTCTTCAAAGTTAGCAGGAGAATGTCTCTGCTGCTTTGAATTTATCGTCGGGGGTTGCTTCATGAGGTCAGGTCCACCAGGGATAACCTCCCTTTTAATGGACTCATAGTCCGCTAATTCAGGCCCTTATTTATATCTTCAAAATCTGGTGACCCATCACGTGCACAGGTCCTGCTCTCATTCCAGGGGAGGGATTACATAAGCACGTACGTCACCGGAGGGCATTTTAGAATTTTGCTCACAGATATTAGCAACCAATTAGACAAACCTAGAATATAGCATATTTATAACACAACTAACTCTCAGTGTCTTGGAGCAAATGAAATGGACCGTACTAGGTTCAACAAATAAAGAAAAATGTAACCATCAAATACAAGGCTTGAACTTAGATTGCATCCTGACTAAAATAGATGTAAATAATAAAACCCATTCTTGAATAAACAAGAAAAATATAGATGTAGGTTAGATATTAAATTATATCATAGGGTAAAACTGCTCATTTCTTAGGCATGATAATAGTATTATAATATTATGGTCATATAGAAGAATATCCTTAACATCCATAATATTAAAAAAAAGTCATTGAATTATAACAAACATTCAGAAAAATCAATATTGTAAATGAATTTTCACAATCTTAACACACTTGAATTTCTGGATCAACATTCAACACATTACCTGTCCCTGCCACAAGTCAGTATGTTCCAAGCCACAATTATGTGATTTCAGAACATCTTGTACACTAGTTTAGCTTGTTTATTTTGTTCAGCTTTTCCTTTCCTATGGAAGATTTGTTTTCAATACTTGGAGCTTGGTAAAGCCTTCAAAAGTTGAAGGTTTTTGTGCTCCATTCATTATATGCTTCCATTAAAAATACAAGATTTCTGATTGATTTTAAATAAACACAATTACAATTTTGAGAACATTTAAACAAATGAGTTCAATATTATTGTAGATCACTTAGGTTGATTAAAAGGTAGCACTTCAAAGGCTTATAGACTTTTACTCTCCTGTGGATAAGAAGCAGGAAAGAAATGTTGCGCTAAATTACCCTTGATGGAGATGAAAAGTCTCCTTTCCCAGGGTGAAATGTAAACACACCTGCTATTTTAAGCAATTATCAGCAGGCACAGTGTTTGAAAGCAAGTGTTAATGTACCCACAGCAGATTTGTATCTCCTACTTCTCAAGTCCTTGTGGACAACTCTCTGACTCCTATAATGAATGATAAAAGCCGACAAACATTTTGTGCAAAATGCACGTTCATCATCAACTTTCTTGAGTAATGTGCACGTCTGTTTTTTGAGTTTATTGCTACTTGAAAGTGCTTGCTGCAAAATATGAAAGTGATACCAAACAATAACATATATTGCTGTGGCTTTGTACCTTGCAAAAATGGACCCAACTACTGTAGCAAAAGTTAGCAGACTATTCTCCACATCAGTGCCTCTTAGTTCCTACATTCTACACATTTTTAATTTATTCCTAAGAGCCTGCCAATGGACAATCTGTTGGCTCCATGTGCTGTTCTGGACTGCAACCCCACTGGCTGGTACCCCAGTGGTTGCTAGGGTTGGATATTTTTCTCACCATCACCCTAGGCTGGACAAATGAGCCTCCCCTAGATCCTTGTGTCTGAGCCACTCAATTCTCCCCTTACGTTTCCTTTGCAGTAGGCTGCTCGTATCTCTCTGTGTCATTCTTTTTCAATCAGTACCACACCTTTAAGCCTAGGTGGATCAGTGATTCCACTGGCAGTATAATTGGGCATCCCACAGTTCAAATGCTGGGTGCTTTGTAACTCTTAGCTGTTGTTGTTTTTGTTGTTGTTGTTATTATTATTATTTTGTTATTGGGAACCAGGACAACAATTTTTAGGATGTTTAGATTGTAACAAAGTCCCACTCAGGTTTTCTAGTAGAATGTGGGCCTATGGTTAAGACTGTTATGTTCCAAAAGGAAGACGGAGCTTTCTTGGGAACTTACGGAGAGCCCTAAAATGTAACCTAGGGCATCATTTAAGACTTGGAAAGACCTAATGCAACACTAGGGACTGGGTTATATTGCTGCCTCTGTAGCCACTTACATTTGCTCATTTTCTGTCTGGTCTCTGGCTATTAAAGTGTCTCAGCTATTCTCTCCATATCTAGTTATCATTTGTGAGTCTCATTTCCTATTTGACTTAGTTCTTTGCCATATGTTTAAGTTTCAGTCCTAAAGGGAGAGCTAACTGTATTGGCCCTATTTAATAATCATTGAATAACTCCAGGGACTATCATGGCTCTCTTCTCCGTTCATGAATTGAGGAACCCTGGGTCAGGGTCTTGTTCTAGTTTGAAGGGCAAAGTCACGTGCTAGAGCAGTGGTTACCCAAGCAAAGCACTATGGGTGGGGAAGTTTCTTCTATAACAGGAGAATGAGAGAAGTATAGAGGGGACTGAGATCCAGTCTTCTTCTTATTCGGAGTGTAGGTGTAATCAGTGTCAACAAAAGCAGATCTGCCACGTTATGCTGAGCTCCTCTCCGGTAGAGTTCTCTAAGTATAGAATCTTCTGAACCTGATGACCAAACTTGAACTAGTCCAAAAAGAAGTTTATTGAAGTATCCCAGCATACCTTGAGGAAGCAAGAAAATTACTGTGGCTGCCCTCGGTACAATGAGAAGTAGGAAAGAGAAACTGGCAGGGCTCGTCCTTAGTCTTTTAGTGTATGTCGTCTTTGAAGAACTGTTTTGTTCTGGTCTCTCCCTTGACTTCTCTACCTTGGTCAACCTGGTCATCTGTTCTGAATCTCTTTGAAATGTTCAACTTTATAATGCCCGAGGAAAAATTTTTATTAAACATAGCATGGGGTAGGTGCTTATTTCTGAACCAAACAAGTGCAGGCAGGGTGATGGGCCATTTCAGCAAAATGGTTGCTTCCGTATGAAGGGGTACAGAGGATTTTGCATCTCACAAGATCAAAGTTGGATGAATGGGTTCCGCAGGTGCACAGCAACATGTTCAATAAAAAGATATCCTTCTGTTAACTTTGACTCTGTGGGATATAGATAAATGTTTCCTCCCTCCCATTAAATAACCAAGTTTATATCATTTCTTGGATGAAAAAGATTGAGTTACTCATCTTCCTCAGTTCATTGTCTTTCATTGTCATTTCTTTGTCATCAACTTCATTCATTTTTTTTTCCAATGGCCAGGGTTGATATCAGAAAATGAGAGAAAGGAAACAATATATATTGAACACCTGATTTGTGCTAGGAGATTTATTAATCACTTCTTTTAATTTTTACAATATGCTCTTGAATTAGGAGATGTTACATTTGTGTTAGACCTGAGGAAACTTAGAATCTGAGAAATAAAACGGTTTACCTCTAGGTTTCACAGTGAATTAGTGGTAGAATAAGGGTTCAAAGTCAAGCCTGACTCTGAAAACTGCCTTGTCCACTGCTGTATATCCTGAACAAACAGACTCTATCAAAAGTCCATAGAAACTATGAAAAAGTGTTTTCTTAATAGCAAAATGGGAATCTTATATTTTACCATGTCTTCCTTATTTGTCTTATAGAGTTTTCATGAAACTCGAACGCAGCCATGCAAGTGCAATGAAAATGTATTTGAAAGCATTTGTTGAGAGCTCGTCTGGTCCAGACTCTGGACCTGAGGAAAGTTCGGCAATGATGAAAACACGCTGTGCCCTGCAGAGCTTTGCACTCTGGTGCAGGTGTTACAGTAACTTTCCGCTCTCACGAAATATATTGCCCTAGAAGAAATATGTTGTTTAACTTTCTCCTTATACCTGTCTTTGCTGTTTGACTTTGCTGTTCCTGGAAATGGGATACTTAGTCAGAGAGAACTGTTTATGAGGCAGACAATGGGGGTGAGGAGGAGAAACACTGCACCGTAACCCCCAGAAACTAGGGCACTGGTCATTGAGCAGACATCCCCAAAGATAGGGTGGTTTAGTTAATCTTGATGATGTCAGAGTAGCATTAAAGCAGGAACAACAAAACCAATGAGTGATCAAGTGAGGAGGCAATTTGCAAATTCAGAATTTGCAAATTCCATCCTTCCTGGCATGAGCAAGAAGGAAGGCACTGCAAGGGGGTGTCTGGGGTTTGAAAGCCTGTTTTGCAAACAATCCTTTCCCTTGACCATTTAGAAACTCAGTTTTGTCCTATACAAGGCTCCCTATTTACTAAGATAACCAGTCATTCACACATTAAAAAAAAAAAACAAAAAACCCCACAGCATTATTTAAAGAGGTCCCCAGATATAATCTTAGACACAGAGAAAAAGACAATATTGATGGGAGTAAAATATTGATGGGAGTAAAAATTAGAGAGAAAGAATGAGAAACCAAGCATGAACGCAAAGAGTAATGGGGTGAAAAGAGATAAACTGAAGACACCCTGGGCCCCTGAGGCTCTACGAGTTATGATGTCACAGTGTAGCATGAGACTTCTGGGTACTAGGAATGGATGTGAGGTGAGAGAGAGGAAGAGGAAGAAAGTGTGGTAGGGTTGCTGGAAACAAATTTTACCACAGTTGCAGATTTTTTCTGTGAATCTCACGGCATCTATTTACCTTCCCTCTCTTCTTAGTTACAGGTTGCATATAGTACTGGTGCCTCTTAAAATATAATTGATATGGGAAGAAAATGGACCCAGAGGAGAGATCTTCTCGCTCAGATCTACACGCTCCGAAACATCTGAAATCGACTAGTGACCCTTCGAAAGGCCTGTTTCACATCCTTGTTTCTCAGACTGTAGATCAGAGGGTTCAGCATGGGGATGACCACAGTGTAGAAGACAGGTATGACCTTGTCTTCTTCTGGAGATTTGCCCAAGCCACTCCGCAGATACATGAAGCCGAGGGTCCCAAAGAAAAGGGCCACAGCAGTGAGATGGGAGGCACACGTGGAGAAAGACTTGGCCCTGCCACCTGAAGACTTCACTCTCACAATCGCCTTGATGATGAGCAGGTAGGAAATCAAGATGACCAAGGCATTGGCCAATATCACAAAGTTGCCAAAGAAGACAATGATAATCTCAGTGCTTGTTGTGTCGCCGCAGGCAAGCTTCAGCAGGGGTGGAAGGTCACAGAAGAAGAAGTTGATCTGATTGTTGTCACAGAAGGAGAGGGTGAAAGTACATGTGGTACGCAGGATGGCCCCCCACATCCCACAGATATAAGCTCCCACCACTAACCTCCAGCAGATGCCGGGGTTCATGCTCACAGTGTAGAGCAGCGGGCTGCTAACGGCGACATAGCGGTCATAGGCCATCACTGCCAGCAGGTAACACTCTGTAGCTGCACAAATGGTGAAGAAGAAGAACTGAGCAGCACATTGGCCGTAGGAGATGACTGTCTTGCCTGTGGCCAGGGTGGCCAGGATCTGAGGGGTGATGACTGAGGAATAGCAGGTATCTAGAAGGGAGAGGTGGCTAAGGAAGAAGTACATTGGGGTGTGAAGTTGGACATCCAGCCGGATCAGAATAGTAATCCCCATATTCCCCAGAAGAGTGACTAGGTAGAAATTCAGAAACACCAGAAAAAGGAGACTCTCCAGCCCGGGATAGTCAGTAAAGCCCATGAGAGTGAAATAGGTCACTCTGGTGAGATTATTCTTGGCCATGGATTCAATGAGGACTTTTGATGAAAATAAAATAAAGAAAAAAACCCTCAGAATAGAAGGACCATTTCTTTCTTTCTCAGTGAAAGTTAGGTTTATATTTTTGGGCCAATTTATTGAACTTGCATTTGAGAAATCCTGTATCTGGTTGATTGTCCTTGGGCATCAGTGTTCTTCTCCTGTATTTTTTGGAGTTGAGCCATGAGCTGGTGTTTCTGATTCAAACAAATTCCGGCTTATATTTAGAAATTTCTGTGGAGATAAGAGATACACAGACTCTCAGATTTGGGAAGAATCTCTTCAGCATTTGTTCTAACCCCCATCAGATACTGGTGTCTCCTCTACCGCGTACCCTCCGTGTGGCGGTAGCTCCTGTGTGAGTCTCCACCTGTGGACAGCTCTACTTGTTACTTCTCTTTTTGAACCTGGATTCTCTCTCCTTTTATCTTCCACACATTGGCTTAATTATTACCCCTTCCAGACACTCATGACAAGTTAATCCCTTCTCATGAAAACCTTTCAGAAGTTGGAAGATGATGAATCTGATCTTTATGTTGAGTATTCCCTCATGTTACCTGTTGATATATTTTTCTAATTGTATAATGATTCGTCACTTGGTCAAAAATGATTTAGTCACATGGTATTAAAATATGTTGTTTAGGCTACAAACTTGTAAGTAGAAGATATAAGTTCTGGAGATCTAATGCACAACATAGTGATTATTATCAACAATATTATATTATAAACTTCACAGTTGCCAAGAGACTATTCTTCATTGTTCTCATCAGAAAGAAGTCATAATAATTATGGGACATGATAGAGATGTTAGTTCCCATTATGGTGGTAATCATATTGCCATATATAAATGTATCAAATCAACACATCGAACACCTTAAACTTGCACAAAGTGGTTGTCGAGCATATCTCGTAATAGCAATAAAAAGGTAACTTAAAGTCCTTCTCTCCACTTTAATCTTCTCCACTCTAATCTTGATCTGGGGGCTTCCTCCAGCTCTAATCGGGGGTCACTAGTGAGAGGGAGGCACTGAGTTTTGAATACTTATGATTCTGTGGTAGATTCTGTGGTCTTTGCTATGAATTTGTTTTGCAGCCCCCTACGTTTTACTTCATCTTTATGATGAATGGAATAAAAATCTCCCCGTAGTTCTTTAGGTAATCATATTTTTCCTACTTTTGAATCATGAGAAACCTTGGCTAATTTTAACATCTTTCTCAATATCTTATTCTGAGATAAACATAGTCTATTTTCTGTTTATCTCATGGCAAGGTCCCAGGGTTCCCCCTGATTTAGAGGCAAGATTGTACAGTGCACCCGACTAGAGATTAGGTGGCAGATCATAGGGCCACAGATGCAGCCACACTGGGTGCCACGTGCATACCAGGCTCACCTCCTGTATTAGCTCTAACCCTTCTAGCAGCCCCACATGTCGGGTAGAGCCATAACTGTTTTCTGGATGACCAAAATGAGGTTTTTGGATGTTAAGGACATTGCCTAACTTGCTACACACCCGGAAGAAACACGATCAACATTTAAATCTAGGATTTTCTAACTCGAAATTTTGTGCCTTTTCTGCCACAACTTGCTGTCCTTTTACAGAAAAAGAATGACACATTCTGCAAACCCAAGTCTCAGCCTCTAAAACCATAGCACCACTAAGACTATTGGCAAATACTCATCTTCCATGGGAAGGAGGAGATAAAGTTTGATTTTCTAGTTTTTGGGGGGTAGTTCATGTCTTTTCTTTTTTCTTATTTTAGAGTTAAGATAGACTTAGCTGGGCCATATCCCATCTTTGGTATGTTCTTGGGAAAATTGTTTAACCAAATTAGAGTCTCAGTTTTCTCAATACTAAAATAGAAACATAATAATGATATTTGAAAACTTAAATGGATTTTTACCTAATGTGGTAGAGCATGTTTATTGTTCAGAAAGACAATTTCGAGAATATTTCCCATAAGGAAAAGTTTCAGGACAAGGAAGTGACACCCAGTTTTGTGTGGTCTTATTTAAGAAGGGGTTTGCGGTGACAGCAGCTTGGATGGGCCCAGAGTAGGGGGCAGCGACAGGCTCCTTGAACCCAGAGCAGTTTACAAGAGCAAAAGCAAAGGTCTATGACCAGTAGACATTTTAAGAAGGCCCAGGGACACATGGGTTGACATTCTCACTTGTAAAATGTTTTGTTTAAAATATATAATGTAGAAAAATATGAGATCTCTGGAGGGAGTGAGGAAAGACAGTCTTACCTGGAAGAGCCCTTCAGAGACGAGAGGCCCCTAGACCTGGTGGTTACTTTAACTTGAAACATTCTCCCAAACTCTTCTTTCTCTTGCTTCCAAAGGTTGAGTCCACTGGTGAGAACAAAGGATCTCAAACAAGTTAACTCTCCTCACCGTACTGGGATTGCTGTCTCAAAATATGACTCTCAATGTTACTGAGCTCTTACCCTGAGTCAGGTGGCAGGCTGACCGCTGTAAAGGCTTCATTTCATTTCAACTTGACAATAACATTATGAGAGTGGAATATTTATCTTTATTTTACAGCTGAAGAAACTGAGGCTCAGGAACATTGAGCATTTTGCCTGAAGTTTCATAGCTAGAAAGAGAAGAGGTTTAGACCCTAACTGTGGTCTCCTTGACCCCAGAACAGGGACAGTGAACCTTGATGGTGTGCTGCTCTTCCAGACCCTGGAAGTTGTTTAGTAAGCATCTGCTCTGGGCCAATCAGAATGTTAAACACTCTACATCTGTTATCTCATATAATTCTAAAAATGACACCATGATAGAGGTTCTATTTTGTCCTGGAGGAAATGAAGACTCTGAAGAGTTAAGTAACTTGCCCAGGGTGACATGATTAGTCAGTGAAAGAGCCCAGATTACAACTCAGGTCTGCTTATTCCAAAGCTATATCACTTGTGATCAATCCTGCCTCCAGCACAATCACAGGAAGTTCCATAATTTACTGGGAACGCCCTTGTCTAAGCAGTGCAGTCTAATACCTTACCCTTGCCCCATGAAGCTATTTATATTTTCTAAAGTATACCTGGAAACATAAGGCTGAAGAGATTACATCTGTAGGTTTAAAAAAAGTTACCCAGTCTTACCTGTGTATTTTATACAAGAGCTGAAATTCTGGACACAGTCTCATTTGATGACTAGTTCTAATCACAACGACCAGATTCTCTGCCCAGTTTCACCTTCCCTAGTTTGTGCGAACCTTACTTCAGAGCCAATATCCTCTCAGCATTACTTAGGTCACAATTATATCTTAATTACCTGGTGAAATAATCCAGTTGGGTTTATCTTCGGTTTGGAATCAAAGTAATCTCAGGTCATTTAAGTATTTTGTAGAAAGCAGCTAATGTTGCTCAAACAGATGAATGCAGCTGACAGATTTAAGGTTGCTTCTTACCAAGAAAACCAGGGAGGCATTTAAAGTGCTTTTGGGGATGGTCTTCTGGGAGGGATGCAGCCAGCGCAAGTGCTGCCCCTGAGTCATGAATCAGCACCTGGGACAGCCCCCGGGGCCCCAGGGTTGGGGGGAGGGGAAGCCAGCCTTGCTTGGAAAACACTCCTCAGCAGGAGCTCATTTTCTCATCCTCTCATCTTCTCCAGGCACCTGAGAGGATTAAAAGCAAGTCTTGTGGAAATAAATGAACACACAAAACAGAAACAAGCTCATAGATACAGAGAGCATTTTGGTAGTTGCCAGATGAGAGGGAAGGGGCTTGGAGGAATGGGTGGAAAAGGGGGAAGGGATTAAGATGTGCAAACTGCCAGTTATAAAAACAGTCACCGGGATGTAAAGTACAGCATGGGGAATAGAGTCAATAACATTGTAATAACTACACATGGTGTCAGGTGGATACTACACTCGTCAGGGCATCGCTTGTAAGTCATATAAATGTCTAATCACTCTGCTCTGCACCTCAAATCAATATAATATCATATCTCAATTATAATAGAAAAATAAACATTATTTAAAAAACCTCAAATCTTGTGGGACCTCTTGACCACTTCCAAGTTTCATTGATCTGAAAACTCTTTTACAGTTTCCGTGGGGAATGAACCTTGTTCCTCTTTGCCAGTAGCCCTTCATGTCCTGCTTTCCCAGTTAGTCGCTGCCAGTGCCAGGACCGGAACTCAAATCTGAGGACTCATGTGCAATTCCCTTTCAACTGCATCCATCCTGAGACCCGATGCCGGGTCTCATCTCAAGGGCTGAAACCTAGCTGTGCTGTCTGCTGAGAATTTCTTGAGGAAGGGTGATTATTGGCTCAGGAGGGAATGAGGCTAGGGTGGTCTGAGCACGATTCATTTGAATCAATACCCAGAGTAGCTTGTTAGTTAACTTTCTGTAAAGATCTATTGCCGGAGTTTTTATGGGCAGCTTTCTCCGGCTTTTTCAGCTTTCACCTCTTCCCTGGTCTCTGAAACCCACACTCCTTTTGTTACGACCACATGATTTGGCACTTAAATCGACTTGCCTAAGATGGTTCATGGCTGTTCCTTGGTGGATACTTTCATCTCCCCAGTTAGACGGTGGATTTCTAGAGAACCTGTCTTGTTTCCTTCAGATAACTTGTGTTCTCGTTCCAAAGACAATCGTCCCTTTCAGGAGAATCACCCCTTTGCCCTGTGTGCGTTCATCCCCTCATCAGTGTAGGTCAGGAGTTTTCCAGCAAGAAGGGTCTCAAGGAGGCCATGTGGCCCAGTCACTCCAAAGTAACTGGCTGGGATAAAACCCTTGGATAATTAGCAAGCATTCAGCCATGACAGGGTGGTTTTTGCAACTGCAGATGTCAGATGATGCAAGAATACATTACAAAGAAGGGAAACCGCCACAGATTAGGACTTTTGGCAGAACAGACGATTCTATCTCCCAATGCATTTTTGACAATATTTATTATCATTTCCTGTAATTAAATACTCATAGAAATAACTGTGTAGTAAGAGTACGTGTACGGCATTGCAAATGTTCCCTGGAGTGAATTGGAGGGGAGAGTGGCAAACGGGACAAGGTAGAGGAGAGAGACTATGCCAGTAATGATAGTATTCCATTGAACATCCCCTGGGGAACTTGTGGAAATAATGATGTTTTAATGCCTTCCCTGCCAACTATTAATAGTGCTTATTGGCATGGTGTGATGATAGTGGCTTAAGTGTCTTCCTTTACTCTTTTGACATTGTCCAACTATTTTATAGTAAGTAAGTTGTACTTAGAATCAGCTGACACCAGGAAGTACAGGACAGTGGTTAAGAGCAAGGTGCCTGGAGCCAGCCCTGCCTTGTCCCAGTCTCAGCCCTTCCCCTTACTAGCCATCTGACCGCGGGCGGCTCTTTGGCTTCTCTGAGTCTCTGTTTCCTCACTGGTAGCGTAGAATAATAACAGTGCCTATCTTACAGGATTGTTGTAAGGAGTCAATGGGCTAGACATAGATAAAACTCACATAGTATACTAGGTACTGCTTTCAGTACTTTAGATAGAGATTATTAATATTAGTTGGGTAAATGAGGAAGCAGCCTGCTGGAACTTCACACGGTCACTTTTGTCACTTGTGCCCTCCAAAGGAGATAGGTCAGAAAGGGCCACCTTGAGTTGATGATAACTCCTCAGAGAGCAGAACGCAGAGGTATTCCCCCCACCCTATCTCCAATATAGGATTAGTTTATGGTGAGACTGCCAGATAGGACAAAGCTTGAGTGGGGACAGAACTGAGAAAGCTAACTTCTCAGGGGTCCTTTTCTGAAGGTTTCTTTTCTCTGGGAATCAGAGAAGCCTAATTAGAAGAAGCTTAGGGTCTGATTAGAGACCACCCACCCTGAATCAGTGGCAAATCCCCTTGCCCCAGTCTTCTAATTGCCTTCCGGGAGCTCCCAGGGTAGGGCAGAGATCCAGGCAGCTGTTAAGAGGCACTCCTGTGGATGCTGGGCTTCACAAGCTCAGGTGCTGAAGATGTTTCCCCCCAAACCCTGTTTAGACACCACATTCTGCTCTCAACCAGCCCAGTCTTCTGGATCAGGGAAAGACTCCTTGATCCTGCCAAAGGTAAGTGTGGCCATAGGAGATCAGAGGAAACATGTACCACAGTTCAGGCCCAAAATGGACTTGACGACCTGAATCTTTTTTTTCCCCTCTCTTAAAGCTAGGAGGATCCAAGATGGCAGCAGAGTAAGTGGAAGCTACACTCACCACCCCCTTACCCCCTGCCAAGACCAAACTGGCGTTACAACTGAAATATAGAACAAGAACAATCAGCCTGAATAACTAACCAAAGACTAGTTGATCAGAGGTCTTAATAACCAGGGATTTATAGGAGAAGCCACATTGAGACTGGCAGGAAGGACAGAGACACAAAAAGGGCTGGTGCCCCTCCCACGTGCAATGGCTGAGATCTTGGAGGGATATCTCAGCTGCAAAAGTTCCCCCTGAGGACAGTGAGGTCTGAGCTGCCTGCTGGGCTCCCCAGCCCAGAGAACCAGAGCTGGAAAGAGGAGCCCACATAACATCTGGCTGTGAAAACCAGGGGGGAATTTGTCTCCCAGGGAGAGGTTAGAGTCTGCTAGAGGCACACCGCCCTCTTTTTAAAAACTTTTATTGAATTTATTGGGGTAACATTGGTTCATAAAATCACATAGGTTTCAGGGTACAATTCTGTAATACATCACATGTATATTGTATTGTGTGTTTATCACCTAAAATCAAATCTTCCATCACTGTGTATTTGATCCCTTTCACACTGTACTAACCTCTCCCCTCTTCCCTCTGGTAATCTCCACACTGTTGTCGTGTCTGTGAGTTTTGGTTTGTTTGTTTTTCATGTTTGTTCATTTGTTGCTTTCAGTGTTATATCCCACACATGAATGAGATCGTATGGTTCCTAACTTTTTCTGTCTAGCGTATTTTGCTTAGCATGATATTCTCAAGATCTATCCATGTTGTTGCAAATGGCAGTATTTCATCTTTTCTTAAGACTGAGTAGTATTCCATTGTGTGTATGTGCCACACCTTCTTTATCCAATCCTCTAACAAAGGACACGTCAGTTGTTTCCATTTTTGGACCACTGTGAATAATGCTGCAATGCACATAGGGGTGCATATATATCTTTGTGAACGTTTTCAAAACTTTTTGGTAGATATCCAGAAGAGTTAGGGAGTGTTCATGCCCATCTTGTAGATAAAAGAGCTGAAGTTCAGAGAACTTAAGCAACGGCCTGGGATTTGACCCCTCTGTGACAGACCTTCAAAGCATTCTGGCTCTGTGACACCATACCGGTCTGCCTTTCTGTTATTTTCCGAGACTTGCTGGAGAATATTTTTCTGTACATTTATGAGTCTTAATTCAGAGAAAAAATTACCAACTAAATTTTTTTTCCAAACAAGCTTCCAAAGAAAAAGAAAAATTCAATAGGGACTCTGTTTTCCTTTCTTGATTGAGCCACTTCTTTCCCTGAACACAGAGAGAGCGTGGGTGGGGGGAGCTAAGTTTTTTACCTTTTAAACATTTCGAGGACCCAAGTCCCTGACGCTTTGAGTGGCCATCAAAGCGTCTTGTAACTCATTCCTTTATTCCCTTTTCCTCTTTTAATCATCACAAATAGTTGGGGCCAGTTCAAAGATAGTGGCAGGGGTAGAATCACTGTCATCTATGCCCACTTAGTTCTATATACTCGCCACTAGTGTCCAGCTTCTTGCCTGGCACAGAGAATAAAAGCAGGTTCTTCATGAACCTTTGTTCCCTACGTCTAGCTGAGAGCAATGGCTACATAACTTTAGGCACATTATACAAACGTTATTCCTTACTATTTTAAAATAACTTTAAACCTGACTTGGAGTATCTAAGTAGATTAGTTTTGCTGAGCTATATAAATACGCTTAAGATCCATGGCTATATATTTTCCACAGCCTGTGTTATTGTAACAATTTCTTCCAAGTGCAAATGTTTTACTTTTAGAATCGTCTTTGCATACATTTTTTTTGTTCCATAGTAGCCCCTTGACTCCTAACTCAGTGCTTTCTCTGTTCTGAGATGACAGAGGGAGCCTGTGAAAGACAAAAGCCTGCTGGACTTTCTTCTGAAACCCCTGTTAGTTTTCTGAGGGTCAGTGGAGGTTTGGGGAGCATTAGTAATTTCAAAGAGCAGATGACCTCAAGATCTTTCTCCTTAGCTTTGGAATGTGCGAGAACTACATGTCCTAGGCGTGTTTACCATTGGTTGATATAAAAATGAGGCTGGGGGTCTTCAGCAGACATAACTAGAGTTACAGAAGCCCACCAGGGGAGGCCTGTCTGGAAGGGAAATATTTCTGTGCCTGATCAGCAATTAGATGACAGATCTCCGAGGATGTGAAATGTCGATGGTGCTCAGTACCATGGAGCATGGTGGGTTCACGACGGCATTAAGGATTCACTTTCTTCCAGTGCATCCTTAAAAGTCAGCAATTTCAACTATTCGGTGGGATTCATAAACAGGAAACTGCTGCTTCAGTGTTCTGTTCTTATTTCCCCGGCAGCTTAGTTTATCTAAATGGCCGGGGACCAGGTCCTTTCCTCTGAGGCTGCACTGATCCATGAGTCTGCTCCCGCCTGGGGATTTTGTGGAGCTGCTGTGTGTTTGTCCTAATCTTAATCATTAGGGAATGGATCTGTTTGTTGTTCTATCTAGGATTATCAGTCATTTTGGACCAGTTCTGGAATTTAAACAATGCATCTCAAGGCAAAATGGGACTGTCCTCGGAGAGAACCAAACTTTCTAGATCCTTGGAAGATCAGCCAACACTGGGCAACCTTGGTTTTCTTTAAAATTTTCCTCTGCCCATTGCAATACTGATGTTCAGAAGAATCGCATGAAGGTATATTATGAGTGAGGAGACCCTACCTGTTGCTCACTGTCTGCATAGGGAGGCTCAAGTCACTGTCTTGATATTGGAATTTTTGAGGATTCCAGAGCTGGCTTCAGGAGCACAGACCTGGACACCTCCCCAAGCTTTCCGTTTTCTCCCTTGAGACTCTGACTTTTTCCATCCTCCACAGATCAGCCTGGTTTAGGGCAAACTACCGCATGTGCACTGTCTTTCCAGAGTCCACTGGGCCCAGGCCTCCGGCAGCACTGTTATGGGGCCACTGCTGGTGGGGCCGATCCTTCTGATTGCCCCGGCATCTGGCCAGCCAGCAACTTTATTGTATACTTATTCATTCACCAATACCTCTTTCCAAAGGAGGATGTAAAGTGGCTTATAAAAATGCATGACAGGCAGCAAAGTAAAATAAATTAAAAATGAGGAATGAGATTTGGGCAATGGGAAAGTACAGGTAGGCAGGTGATAATGAGGGGCCAGGGGCAAGGTTGGCTCACATGACTTTTGCCTGGTCCCTTAAACCTGCCCGAGGGGGGAAGGTTCCTTGGGGGCTGTACACTCCTCATTAGGGTTTGATTTGATGGTCTCCCTGTGCATCTCTGCTGCCCACCCATCCCTGCTGACAAGATGTGAGAAAAGGAGATTCTGCAAAAAGGAGTACAGGTACAGTGTCTCCAACTTTGAATTGGGGTCACTTTCCAAAATCATTATTTAACTTATGTTACTCTCCTTCCTGCTCAAATGTAGGGAATGATGTGTATAAATCCTGGGCCTAAGAAGGTGCTTACTACGTGGTGACTTGTTTTTACCATACTTGTGAGCAATGGGATGGTGGTTGGGAGCTGGAGTCTGGCAAACTGAGGTTCAAATCCCAGCTCGGTGGTTTACTTAAGCCAAATGGCTTAATCTCTGCAAGCCCCTGTTTTCCAGTCTACAAATAAGGATCATAACAATATCCAGTTTTGTGAGAAGTTAATGAGGCAGCTTGTGTAAAACATCTAGAACAGTATCTGACACAAGAGTGAGTGTTGTCTTAGTGTTATTCTTCATCCTTATTATTAATATATACTCTTTCCCTCTCTTATCGGAGAAGGGAGACCATCACGTTATAGGACAAGATGTAGCACTTAAAGTCCTTTGGTGCAGCTTTCTCATGGGCAGATGCAGACCCAAAGATGGGAAGATAGTAGCTTAAGTTGACATGGCACATCAGTGGCAGAAGCTGGACTTGAATTCAGGGCTCCAGATGCTGTTTCCAGCCTTCCTATCCTGTCTTCTCTCTCTGGTTCATCATAATCAATTGCCTATTCCCCCCGCCCCCACCATGACACTCCTCCAAAGGAAAATAGCTGTCCTCCCCCAGAGAAGATCTAAAGGCATCTCTCAGGGGAGTAGTGGAAGGAAGTGGATCTCCTGACCTGTGCCTCCCCAGATGGGGATGCAGGAAGACGGGCTACAGCACCCTACTTCCTGGGCCACCGTGATGAGCCACGGTGCAGGTCACTAGAAAGCATCATGAATTTGGAGCCTGAATTTCTGTTGCCATTTATTAATGGTGTGGTCTTGGGAAAGTCGATTTAACCACTTTGAACCTTATTTTATTCAGCAATACAATTTCCAAATGACAGAAACAACCTAGCAGTTGAAAAATCAGTGTAACAATTATATGGGTCGTTTACTGTGTACTAGGCACAGTGTGTGTGTTTTTGTGAATTATTTCGTCTACCTCTCACAACAGAACCGTGTGCTGGTGTTGTTATTGCAAGACGCTGACACTGAGACTCTGGAGGTCACGTGTCTTGCCCAAGGTCGTGCAAATAGAAACGACTGCATTTGAGTTTGGAATAACAGGCTATCTGTCTGCAGGGACCTCTGTGCTCTATTGTTGGGGCCCCAGCCTTGCCTCTCTACTAAATGGTCATAGGCTGATCAGCAAGCCTCTGATACTTGAGGGGTCTCTCTCTGTGTTACCAGGCTGGCTCTTCTGAACAAAGTTGCTTGAAAGTGTCTCACGAAGACCTGAAGAACTCAGCCTATTTTGTAATAAAACCAGGGTTGCTCACGGCAGGTGATTTGCATCTTTATTTTCTATTGTTCTTGGATAATGATGTGTGCAAATAAGCATAAATAGTTGGTTGCCTGATCCCCAGCATTTCTGCTGAAATGTCATCTCTTCAGCGAACCTTCCCCGACAGTCCTATTGAATACTGCTCTCCTTTGTTGGCTCTCCTAATTTTCCACACCCTGCTGTTCTTCTTTTTAAAAGTTTTTCGTAGCATTTATCATCTTCTATCATGGTAGAAAATATACTTTAATAAATCTGTTGCATACACTTGGCTCCCTGCTAGCGTGACCGCTCTACAAGGGCAGAGGTCTTTGTCAGTTTTGTTCTGAGCAAGAGAAGCATGCTTGGCACACGGTAAGTTCCAGTAGATTCTTACTGAATAAATAAATGAATGCAGTCTCTTTCTCTCTCCTTTTTTCCCCTCTTTGGTCAGGATGATTTGTGTGAATTCCTTTCGAAACACAGCAAGTCACTGTTTTGGTCAAAGGTCAGAATTAGAATGGCCCCTAAAGAAAGAAAAAAACTCCCAAATACCTACGTTATCAGGAGTTCAGTGGGGGAATCACCAGATGCTGACCTTTATGTCACCAGTAGTTCTGCTTTTCTCAAACATCGAGCGAAGTTTCTTTTTTTTTTACTTATCTGGAATCCCATGAGATCTTTCTCAAATTTTTTTATTTCAAGGTTGGGAGAATTACAAGAAGAATCACCTTTGAAGTACACCTTCAGTATTTCCACTACCCTAAATTATCATCACCCAAAGGTACAGAAGCAAGATCGTCCACGTGCCTGGCAAGAACTCCATCCGTATTAGAACTTTAAGCTCTGTGTGTTGGCTTCGCCCCTTAATGAGCTGTGCAGGCTAATTCTGGGGTGGCTCCACTCATGTGTCTCGCTGATTGATATTGATCTGGCATTCTAAAAAATGGGGCAGGTCCTTGGGAATAAGAGGAGAACTTGGAAACCAGGCCGTGGTACTTGGGAGGAACAGAGGGGAAGATGTGGCTTGGCCCGTAACAGGTTGTAGCGGTTCTTCGTTATTCACACAGCTCACTGTCTTAAGCCCAGGTCCACTGTGTTTACATGCACATCAAAAGAACTGTACAGAAAGATAGGGTTGATATTGGGACTCCAGGGGGCTGCAGGCTAGGAGATAAGATTCCAAAATGCACATGAACCAAGGAGTATGTTACATTGCTGCATAACTTAGAAAAAAATAGTTCTCGGTGTGTGAGTCAGACCATGTGCGAGGCACAGTGTGTGCGTTCTGTCTTTCACAATAGTATTGTGACCTTGGTGTTGAAATGTACATTCAACCAACAGGGAGACGGAGGCTCAAAAAAGGTGAATGAACTTGCCCAAGGTCTCCAGGAATTGGGAATTAGGTCTGATTTCAAAGTCCATGTCCTTAATACTCTACCACTAGGGTTTCACTAACGAAGTGGAATTTTCTGACTCTGCAGTGAGGATGATGAAGTTTCTAATTTGGGAAGTTTGGAAATGTCTAAGCAGCTGAGTTCTAGCTCTGGCTTTGCCTCTTGACTAACTGTGAAATCATGAGCTAGTCACTTTGCCTCTTCGACTCTCATATTCTCTGGAAAATGGGATTAACAATTTATGCTTCCAAGGACTTCTGAAAGGTCAAATGAAATAAAGTCTGTAAAGAATGTCAAGTGCTTTACAGATCTAGAAGATTGTTATCATTACTAAAAAACGATAAAATCCAGCCATGTTCATCTTAATTTATCTTTAATGAGGCTTCCTTTTTAAAATTTCAGTGTGCAATCAAGGATTCATGGCAGAGAATAGCACTGTGGTGACAGAACTCATTCTGATGCTGAGTCAGCCGCAGGCAGGCTGCAGATGGGCCTTTTTTGTGTGTTCTCGGTTCTTTACCTCCTCACCATGCGGGGCAACCTGGGCACAACAGTGCCGATCCAGAGTGCCCCTTGCCTCCAGACTCCCACATATTTCTCCTTCAGCCACCTTTCCTTCCTGGGCATTTGCTACTCCTCTCTTATTGTCCCTCAGTTGCTTGAGACCATGATACTGAGAAGTTGGTCCTTCCCTATGAGCACTGTGCTCCCCGGTATTTTTTTTTTCAGTACCAATGCTGATGGTTCCCTTTGGCTGTGATAACCTATGGCCCTTATGTGGCTGTGTATAAGCCCCTCCTTTATGCTACTGCCAGGATGACACAGACACGGCTGGGGCTGGTGGCTGGGGCATAGGTTGGTGGCATACTCAATTCTGTGATCCATACTGGGTGTACCTTCTCAATCTCCTTCTGGAAGTCCAAACACATGGACTTCGTTTGTGACTCTCCACCCCTGCTGACGCCTGCCTGTAGTGAGACCAGGCCATGGGAGGAGTGATCTGCCCCTTTGCTTTCGGGGCCATTACAACCAGCCTTGCAGTGATTCTTATATCCCACCTGGTTACCATTCGGGTCATTCTGAAGATTTGTTCAGCAGGTGGCAAAGCTAAGACTTTTTCCACCTGTGCTTCTCACATGAGTAAGGTGGTTCTTTTCTTTGGGGCACTCATATTCATATACCCGGAAGCTAACATGGGCAGATCCTTCAGAGAGGACGAGATTGTGTCAGTATTTTACACTGGTCGTTCCCATGCTGAGCCCAGTGATCTATAGCCTGAGAAACAGAACATGAAGGAGGCTTTGAAGAAAGCCCTCGATAGGATGAGGGTTTACCAGCAGCATTAGGCTTGAGCTCCATCAACTCAGAAGTTCTTGAAAATCGTCCTTTGGGCTTTTGGCTCATCCCCTTAACACATGAACCAGATCTCATAATTACAAAGATATATTACAGCAGAAAAATACAGTTTGGATTTCAGCAATTTATTTAATGGTTCCATGACCTTGATCCAGAAATTCTTTGCCTCAGTTTTCACATCAGCAAAAATTTCTGCCTTGCTATGATTAAAACCAGGGTTAAGACAGATGGAATGACAAAGGGCTTCATGAATAATAACTTGCTATAAAATGCGAAATTTATTTTTCCGACCTGACCTGGGTGTTGTTGAGTGTTTTCTTAGAAACTCGATGTTTTTTTCCCTATAAAGCTAACTTTCGCACCTGGAATAATTACAAACCAAAGCTTACTATTTACATAGTAAGGGCAGTCACATTCTTTGGTTGTGGGTAGTGAGACAGAGATCAGCCTTGACCAAAAAAACCTTATCTCGACATTCAATCATATCCAATTTAGGTATTTGTCGTGAGAAACACAAGTAGCTAAACAGAGAAAGAGAAAATAGAGGGGAAAAGGGATGTGACTGGCAAATGTTGAACTAGAATATGTTAGCCTTCTGCCCAAGGTAGCGTGGAGGGCCAAGAAGCTGCAGAATAAGAGAAAGATGAATGATTTGCATTAATTATTGGCAACAATTTGGTCTCGATGTAGCACTGAATCGAGCCCCATATATAATTTTTGAAATATTCCTTGATCACCGGAGGTCAGAAGCTCTGTTTTCTTTCTGAAGCGCTGTTCATGGACCGCCTGTCCCCACCAACTCAGGCTGTTTTCAATTCTCCCATAAGGAAAACCACTGCCTACTTCTATCTCCTGTAGGACATTTCCTTATTATCAGAAGACAGATAACTGTGAATCCAAGCGCCGCCCTTTACTGGCCTCTGCATCTGCCAGAAATGTTATTTGAGAAACGTCTCCATAGAGATTCAATCTTATTCGTGGTGTCAGCAAACATTTACTGACAATCTGCTATGTATTGGATGTAACACTAGGTTCCATATAGTATAGTATTAACGTATAGTAATAAACAAGACAGGCATCATTCCTCCTGGAGCTTAGAACCTGGGGCACAGACAGATATTAAAACATTGCATGGTTAATTGATTTTTCATTTGATATGGGAAAGCGGAACAAAAGAAGCACAGGATATTGTTACACTATATAATAGGGTTCTGACCTAGTTTGGTGTGGTCAGAAAAGGCTTCCCTGAGGGAACTAACGTTTAAGCTGAGGCTTAAAGAATAAGTATGTCAGAGTCATGGGTGGGGGAGACTATGCCAGATAGAAAGAGTTGCAAATGCAAGGACCTGTGAAACAGGATGCCTTGAGGAACAGAGAGAGTGAGTGGTTGCAGCATAAGGAGTGAGGGGGTTTATGTGAGATGCAGCTGGCGAGTTCAGGAGAAACTAGGTCACAGAGCCTTGCAGGCTCACTTAGGGACTCGTGGACTTTATTCCACGAGCAAGGCATGAGATGAGCCTGTCCAAATTTGAAAAAGATCCCTTTGACTGTAGTGTGAGGGGTGGAAGGAGATGGAAGGAAGCACACCTGTTTCATCTAAGAAACAAATGGTGTGTCCCGGGGCATGGCGCTTCCTTTGCACACAGTACTGCGTACTTTATTCTAGAATACAAATTAGGCCCCAGAGCTAGCGGGAGCGTGGCCATGATATTGACCTAGGGCTGATTTCTTGGCAAAATGATGAACCTGGGGAAATATACTTTCGGAGGCATCCATTTTTTCATTGGTACGCCTTCCCTTCCCTGAACTGCAACCTTTTTTGGGTACGCTCAGGTATACACTGTGTGTCCCTCCATCAAAATGGTCAGCAATTACTCCCACTTAAGAGGCTGGTACAATTTCATTAATTCCTTTCATTAATTCCTACTGGGTGCCAGGCTGTGTTAATAGGCTGAAGAAATCACTCCCTGCAAGGAAGGCTTTTTTCATTCTTAAAGGCAGGAAAATCCTTCAACTAAAAAACAAATAAATGGTCAAAATACTGAACAGTGAGTGTGCTATTTTGGCAGTGGGAGCGGCCTCACACTCCTCCCACCTTCCACTTAGTAAGTGGTAACCGGCTCTGTCTATAAATGAATGGCCTTTGATGCACGCATAATATTTTATGTGTATAAAATTGCTTCAGGGATGCACAAAGTGGATACGGATAAAATGAATTTTAGCATATTTTTTAGGGGACTACCTTTCCCTATCTTTTAGGGGATTACTATGAGAAAACACTGGAAGAAATTGCATTTATGTTGAGTTTCCAATTACATATATTAATAAGTGAATAAAAACACGCACAAATTACCTAACGTGTCAGACTCTGTGTCAGGAGTTTTTATTTATCTCGTTTATCTCATTCTTAAAATAGATGCTACACATAATCTTTCAGAAAATAGAATCCTGTGATAGTTGGTTTTTTGTGTCAATTTGACTGAGTCACAGGGTGCCCCAATGTTTGGCTAAACATTATTTGTGGGTGTCTGTGGGGATGTTTCCAGATGAGATTAGCATTTGAATTGGTAAGCACAGCAGAGCAGGTTGTTTTCTGAAACGTGGGTGGGCATCACCCAGCTGGTTGAGGGCTGGAATAGAACAAAAGGCCGAGGAAGGGAGGGTCCATTCCTTCTTTGTCTGACTGCACGAGCTAGAATATTGGTCGTTGGCACTTGGACTGGGACTTACGCCATCAGCTTCCCTGGTTCTCAGGCCTTCAGGCCCAACTCCGCCACTGCTTTCCTGGGTGTCACAGAGTGTGGGACTTCCCAACTTCCATTTAAAGAATCATATGAGATGATTTCTTATAACAAATCTCCTTCTGTGAGATTAAAAAAAAATCCATGACCTCCAAAAGTTTTCTAACACCTTATTATTAACATTTTGTGATAAGAACGCTTAACATAAGATCAACCTTCTTAGCAAATTTTTAAGTATACAATAAAGATTGTGGAGATGGTTTCAGGGGTATATACTCATCGAGTTGTATACATGAAAATTATATATGTACAGTTTTTTATATGTCAGTTATACATCAACAAAGGGGTTGAAGAAAAATCTCCATATTTAGATCCTATTAGTTCTGTATTTCTAGAGAACGCTGAGTAATAAAATCCAGTCAGTAAGATTGTAATCTTTTTCTTTTTATCCCCTTTAACTATTAAATTTATCCCTTTTAGGGTTTTAGAATTATAAAATTTTAGCTGTAATACTTTGGCCTCAATCTACCAAAAATGATGTATAGATAAGATGAAGAAAGCGGACTCTGAACTGTCCCATTTCACTCAGTACATCAAGAGGCCAAAAACTCATGTTCTCATCATCTAGAACACCAGAAAGTGGCATCACCAAGACGGTGGTATAAGAGACCCCAGACCCTGTCCCCGACAAAGATCAGCAGTCAGACAGCTATCCAAGGACAAAAACAGCTCTGGCAGAGCTTAGGAGTCCACTGAAGAGTTTTCAGCAACACGGTGAACAAACAAACCTGAGAATAACTATACAAAAAGGTGAGCAAGACCAGCTTCGTTTTGCCTCCAATCATTC
>PVJD01011310.1:0-47119 GCA_004026545.1 Mormoops blainvillei | reverse complement strand
CAGTCTGCTTGTAGAAAGTGAGGGAAGTGACAGAAAGTGGGGTGAGAGCCAAGCAAGTGGCATTGTTTTCTATATGACTCCTCCCCCACAGACAGCACCACAACACAGCAATATAGGTTGCCCCGCCCTGGCAAGTACCTAAGCCCCCACCCCTTACAATGTAATAGGTGTGCCGAGACAAAGAAACATGGCCCAAATGAAAGAACAGATCAAAATTCCAGAAAAAGAACTAAGCGACCAGGAGAGAGACAGTCTATCAGATGCAGAGTTCAAAACACTGGTAATCAGGATGCTCAAAGAAATGATTCAGTTTGGTCGCAAAATGAAGAGAGAAATGAAGGTTATACAAAGTGAAATAAAGGAAAATATACAGGGAACCAACAGTGAAGGGAAGGAAACCGGGACTCAAATCAATGATTTGGAACAAAAGGAAGAAATAAACATCCAACCAGAACACAATGAAGAAACAAGAACTGAAAAAAAAAAATGAGGAGAGGCTTAGGAACCTCTGGAACAATTTTAAATGTTCCAACATTCGAATCATAGGGGTGCAAGAAGGAGAAGAGGAAGAGCAAGAAATTGAAAACTTACTTGAAAAAATAATGAAGGAAAACTTCCCCAATCTGTCAAAGGAAATAGACTTCCTCGAAGTCCAGGAAGCCCAGAGAGCCCCAAAGAAATTGGATACAAGAAGAAACACACAAAGACACATCATAATTAAAATGCCAAAGGTTAAAGATAAAGAGAGAATATTAAAAGTAGCAAGAGAAAAGCAAAGAGTTATCTACAAAGGAGAGCCCATGAGACTCTCAGCTGATTTCTCAAAAGAAACCTTACAGGCAAGAAGGGGCTGGAAAGAAATATTCAAAGTCATGAAAAGCAAGGACCCACATCCAAGATTACTCTATCCAGCAAAGCTGTCATTTAGAATGGAAGAACAGATAAAGTGTTTCCCAGGCATGGTAAAGCTAAAGGAGTTCATCATTACCAAGCCCTTATTACATGAAATGTTAAAGGGACTTATCCAAGAAAAAGAAGAGGATCAAAAACTATGAACAGTAAAATGACAGCAAAGTAACAACCATCATCAACTGAACCTCAAAAACAAAAACTAAGAAAACAACTAGAAGGCGAACAGAATCACAGAACTGGAGATCACATGGACAATTATCAGTGGGAAGGGAGAGAGTGGGGAAAAAGGTACAGGGAATAAGAAGCATAAATGGTAGGCACAAAATAGACAGGGGTAGATTAATAATAGTACGGGAAATGAAGAAGCCGAAGACCTCATATGTACAACCCATGGGCATGGACTAAGGGGGGAATGCAGGGAGGTTGGGTCATGCAGGGCAGAGGGGGATAAAGAGGAGGAAAAAAATGGGAAAGCTGTAATAGCATAATCAATAAAATGTACTTAAAATAAAAAAAAAAAACCAATCGTACACAACAGTGATTGTGTTTACTATGGGTGTGTTTTTGTGAGTGTTACTCACTATACTATTTTATCAAGGAGGCTGCAGTGGAGACATTTCTTTGTAGTCTCAGTGTCCAAAATACCTGTGTTTTATTTGGGTAGGAGTAAGGCAGACTGTCATTATGATTGCTGATGTTGTTTTGTTTGGGATTTTTTTCTAGAACACATTCATCACTTTAGTAATTTAATCCATTTTGAGTTGATGATATTCTAAAACAACCTTTTGCTTTGTTGGGGTTTTTCTTTCCATCTTTCCCCTCTCATCTCTGTGGAGTTGTGCAGAGTGGTCAGGATTCAGCCCTCACTTTGAACTCCAGAATTCATAAGTAAAACACTGGGCTTAGATGTGTGTGTTTTTTTCTCAATGAGTCATTATATGGATTCAAATTCAAATATGGTGAATTAGCATCTTCTCTCAAACAGACCTGGGCATACTTGATACTGCAGCCCTAATAAGAACCCCAGCCTCTTTATCATTTTAAAACATTAGCCTGGAATATATCCTGCATGGAAAACATTTCTAGAAATATATATAAATTTGAATTAAAATGGCACCATGCCCAAAGCTTTTATTTTCACAGGTTAGGGAGGCTTTTATAGTGTTCATTCTCTCCTTCCTATAATAAAAGCCGAGGGGAGCTAATTCCAAGTGCTGTTTCCATAGCCTGGGGTTCTGGTCCTCCAATTGTTTCAAGGAGTATATCAAGAAAATGATATAAATAAGATTTTGATGCAATTCCAATTGTAAAGGCATATGTCATACATTTTTAGGAAAATAATGAAATAAACTAAAATAAAGCAATAGTTTTTAATTCTAAAATGTCTGAGGATTATTGCTTTAAAACAGGGTTATCAGAAGAAGGGATCCAGAGATCCCAAGATGAAGGAGGAGTAAATGGAAGCTACACTAACCTGCTCCCAGGACCAAATTGGAGTTACAACTAAATTATAGAAAAATCATCCTGATAAACCAACTGAACACTAGCTAGAGAGGAGACTTATAACCAAGGACTTATGAAAGAAATCACATCACCACGACAAGTCTCATAGGAACTGTGGAGGAGGCATGAGAAGGCTGGCTGGGCTCCCATGGGTAGCAGCAGAAGTGCTGGAGGGATATTTCAGTGAATGGGAGGTTCCCCTTGAGAAGTGTGAGGTCTGAATCCCAAGCTGGGCTCCATAGCCTACAGCACCAGAGCTGGGGAAGGAACCCAGATAGCATCCAGCTGTGAAAAGTTGCGGAGTTTCTGTCCAGAGGGAGAGATGGCTAGAGATGCAGAGAACCTCTTAAAGGGCTAACACACAAAATTTCATTCGCAACCACTTACTCTGGGCTCAGGGCAGAGTGTACTGGAGACATATGAGGAGAGTCTGGGGTTGTGAGCTCTAGAAAGAGAACTGAAGGAACAGGTGCCAGGATCCCAGTGTTCAGTTATTCCTCATACCACAGAAGCCATCATTCTTGGACAGAACTCTCCCATTCATCCAGTGTCAGCCTGAATGGAAGCAATAACCCTGTCTACAGGAATCACTTTTGCCCCACACTGTGAAACCTAAGCCTAGGTTGCTGAGAAGTACAGTCAAACATACTTTCAGTAATTAAGCTTAACAGAAAGCCTTCAGGTGGAGGTGGAATTATGGGAGCTTTGAGATTTTTGCTGACATACCCTGGGACCCAGTGCTGGTAAAGGCCAGCTATGGTGCACAGTTTGGTTCTTTTAGCATATACCCAGGCCCAGCAGAGGGAGCCACAAGTTGATGTTTGCTGATAGCCCTGAACAGGTTGCCCAGGGCCAGTCACAGGCAGCATCTGACATAGGTCTACACCAGAGCCTTTGCTGATCTACCTAATACATAAAAACTAAAATGAAGAGACAACCAAAATGGGAATACAAAGAAACAGGCCCCAAATGAAAGAACAAGAGCATTCTCCAGATGAAGAACTAAATGAAATGGAAGCAAGCAATTTATTGGATACAGAGTTTAGAGTAATGATTATAGGGATGCTCATGAAACAGCATGAAAAATGGCATAGAAGCCATAAAAAAGACCAGTCAGAAATAAATAATGCAATATCTGAAATAAATAATACATTGGAAGGAATAAACAGTCAGTTAGTAGAAGCAGAGGATCAAATCAGCAATTTGGAAGACAAGGTAGAAAAAAACACCCAAGCAGAGCAGCAAAAAGAAAAAAGAATTAAAAAAAAACACAAAAAACCCTTAGAGATCAGCCAATGAAATTCCAGCTTATTTGAAGTTTGGAAGCCAAAGACTGCAGAGGATGATAGAAAATGCACGGCAAGGTTTTGTAGGCCTTCAGGAATGTCCCCAGGTTCTGTGCTGCAGACACGGATGCAGTGGTCCCTGGCTCTGCAACAGGGACCACCACTACCTCAGGAGTTTTGGAGGAGAGCCAGCTCAGCGATTGTAACTTGCCAGCTCCCTCCCCTCCCAGAGCAGGGAAGTCACAGACCTGCACCAGTAGAGACCTGGTCACTGGGCACTGGGAGAGACAGAGCAGGCAGCATACCATGGCTGAGACAGTGGTCACTCGCTGGGACAATACTAGAGAAATTGGGGAGCTGGGTGACACTGGGACATTGGAGAAGAGAAGGACCATGACTGACCTTGACACAGATAGTTGTGGGACTGGTCAGAGAGTTGGGCTGGGTGAATAGCCTGGTGATGGCTAGGAAAGGCAACCCACAACAAAGGGGAATTCACTCAAAAAAAGGTTCTCAGCTGCTGTGCAAGGAAGGACCTCTGGTGTGCTGCCACAGCAGCCACAATGGAGAAGAAGGAGGAGGGGTGTGAATTGCTCCAAATAAGGGCTCCCCAAAGACTGATCGAACTGGGGTAATGGGGCAAAGAGGTAGCAGTCCCTAAAGAGACTTAATTTAATAGGGGAACTAAACTGGCCCAAAAAGGACTTTGCACATGAGCAGCACTCAGGCCAGCAAAGAGTGAGGAAGAGGGGTGCAAGTTGCTCCCACTAGGTGCACCTCATGGACTATTCAAATGGCTGCACACTGAGGGGGATTAAAGACATTGGCCTGACGCATATGTACAGTGTGGGCCTTGCAGCGCACTGAGGGTTCAGCTAGAGACTGTGAACTGGGAAAAACGACAGCCCAGGCACAGCCCCCATCCTTGCAGATCCACAGGAAAGAAAAAAAAACAGAAAACAAAAAACAGAGCACAACCCCTCTCTGACTACAGCATCAAGGATCATCAGCACAACCCCTTCGGTGGGTTTAAAGTCAGCAGGAGGCTTTTTTTTTTCTCTCACAAATTTAAGAAAACAAGACTTGGAGATGTGAAAAGACCAAAGATATATCTAGAGAGAGATCATAAGGCTAACACCAACAACTGAGAAAAAATTTCACTTTGATATCCTTCAGAACTTGCACTTTATTTTTTATTTTATTATTTTAGTTATTTTAATTTTTAATTTTTTCTTCCTTATGTTTAGTTTTCCTAATTTTGTATGTTTGATTTCATTGTTTGACTAGTTTTCCTGTTCTTCCTTTCCTATTACATTTAATTTCTCTTCTGACACTGCACCCATATTCCAATAACACACTGCTCTTGGTCTTTTAACTTTTATTCTCTTTATTCAGATTAAATATTGCTTGTATTATTATTGTTGTTCAAAATCCTATGCAGCACCTTTCTGGCATTTTGGTCCATTTTGCTATCTTCTAGAGCTTTATTACTGTTGTGGTTAACTTTATTCTGTACCACATTACCCCAAGTTTCTATCACTTTCACTATATCTCATCATCTAACCTCGCATAAGTGCTCTGCTTTCTGGAGTCAGCTTACATTTTTTTACCACCCAATAAGAGTTTTATCTCTTTTTTAACTTTTATACAAAGTGGCGAACTTCTGGCCAAGATGGAGGCATAGATACATACACTTTGTCTCCTCCTACAACCAAAAGAAGGACAGCAACAAATTTAAAAACAAAAAATAACCAGAACTGCCAGAAAATCAAACTAAATGGAAGTCTGACAACCAAGGAGTTAAAGAAGAAACATTCATCCAGACTGGTAGGAGGGGAGGAGATGGGCAGCCAGTGCAGAGAGGACATGTGGCAAGCCTTCAGCTGGTGGACCAGGGAGGGCAGGCAGTGGCTGGTGAATGGGGTGGTCCCACATTTCTGTGTAAATAAATAGGGAGAAACAACTGGGGAGTGAGAGAGACCAAGTAACCCACGGTTCCGGTGCAGGAAAAGAAAGCCTCAAAACCTCTACTGGTAAATACCTGTGGGGGTTGCAGAAGGGGGAGAAGCTGCCAGTCTCATATGAGAGTTTGTTTGAGAGACCCACAGGGTCCCAGAATGTACACAAACCCACCCACCTGGGAATCAGCAGCAGAACAGCCCAATTTGCTTGTAGGAAGCAGGAGAAGTGACTGAAACCTGACCAAGAGCCAAGCAAGTGGCATTGTTCCCTCTCTGACCCCTCCCCCACAGACAGTGCCACGAGTCAGTGATGCGGGTTGCCCCGCCCCGGCGAATACCTAAGGCAATTTGTTTTGTTCTTTTTCTGGAGTTTTATTCTATTCCTTCATATGGGACATGTTTCTTTATCTCCTTATATTGGCTTCCTCCTTGTATTCATTTCTATGTAATAGATAGAGCTCCTATGTCTCCCAGTCTCAGCAGAATGGCCTTACATAGTAGGTGTCCTCCTATAGAGCCCAGTGGTGCAGCCTCCCCAGTCACCCAAGCTCGGTGACCCAGGTGCAATCCCCATGTGGGCTGTGTGCACCCTCCAATTGTTGTTGGGCCTTGATTGCTGTTTGCATGTCGGTGAGAGGGATTCACCCCCAAGCTTATTGGTTGTGAGGATGAGTTGTGACTTTAGCAGAGGAGCTGCTGTGCAGGGGCTGGTCCTCTGGCACAGGATTTGCTTCAGTGAGGCTTTGGTGCCCTCCAAGTCCTCCCCTTGAGCTTGTCACTTGTGGAGGTGGTTGTGTTATAATCCAACGTGGTCTGAAGCTAACCACTGTGCGCACTAGCTCTGGGGTTTCCTAGAAGGTTACAACATCAGCCACTGCCTGTGCCCTGCCCAGGGTCACCCACTGTGAGCTACAGTGTAACCTGAAGATGGGTGCTACTTATGCTGAGCTTGGAGGTGCTCAGTAGAGGTAAAGCTGTTAACCAAGTGTCGCTGCTGCTAGTGCTAAGCCTGGGGTCACTTAGCCAGAGGTATGTGGTATGAAAAAGCCAGGTGCTGCTTGTCTGAGAGATTTTAGGAAAGTCAGCCATATGAGCCAAAATGGGCCACCTATAAAGAAGTCACTGGAAAGAGCTTAAGTGTACCCACAAGTTGGGTGGGGAAGGGTCTCGGGGAATCACCAGGGTGGGGCCAATACTGTTTTTGGCCTGGTTTATGGCATCTCAGAAAGGTGCTTTCCTCTGTGTGGGAGGACTCATCAAAAGAACAACGGCCTCTGCTAGTACTTGTGCCTGGGAGGAAGCTGCCCCTCCAGCTCTTACCTTGATATCCGACAATTCGGTTATTTTCCTTATGTCCCTAGTGCCTTTCAAGCTTCTGTCCCAGTGCTGGAGCCCAGAGAAAGTGAGTCCGGGTAAGTCTGTGTGCAGGCCCTTTAGGAAGTACACCTGGAACTCTAGAAGCCCTTCACCTTATTCAGGCATAATCTCTGCTGCTTTTCACAGGTAGATGCTATGGGGAGGTCACTTCTTGGGACTGGAACCCTGGGCTGGTTCGCCTGGTGTGGGACTCAAATGTCTTACTCCTCAGGGTGGATCTCTGAAGCCAGGATACCCATCCCAATTTTTATCCACCACACGTAGGTAGGTACTAGCCTGTTCCACATCTCTGCCCCTTCTACCAGTGTCCATGTGACTTCTTTATCTCTTTAGTTTTAGGACTTCTGTTCAACTTAATTTAGGCAGTTATGAATAAGGGTTGTCCTGTAGTTTAGTTGTAATTTTGATATGGCTGTGGAAAATTCAAAGTACAGCACTTGCCTATGCCACCATCTTAACTGGGTGCTCAAACCCATTTGATTCTTGTTCTTGCTTAATTGCCTTTGCTAGAACTTCCATTACAATAAACAACATCTTGTCTTGTTCATGATTATAGGGGGAAAACTTTTAGTTTTTCCTCCCGTTATGTATGATGTTAGCTGTAGGTTTTTTTACAGATGTCCTTTATCAACTTAAGGTTTCCTGTATTGGTTTGTTGACTGCTTTCTTTAGTCATGAAAGGGTGTTCATTTTTTCATTCATTAAGAAAGTCATGTGCATTTTTGCTTTGTTATATTAGTTTAATGTGTTATGCTGGTTGATTTTCATATTTTGAACCAGTTATGTTCCACTTGGTCATGATGTACAATGTTTTTATTGTTTCCTCATTTAGTTCTCTAGTATATTTTTGCTAGCATGTTTGCATATAAAGATTATTAGTTTGTATTTTTCTTTTCTTATGATGTCCTTATCTGATTTTGGTATCAGTGTAATAGTACTGGCCTCATAGAATGAATTGGGAAGTGTTTCCTTATCCTTTATTTTTGGGAGAATTTTTGAAGAATTGGTGTTAATACTTTTTTAAAAGTTTGTAGGAATTAATTACTGAAACCATCTGCCCCTGCAATTTACTTTGTGGAAAGTTTTCCAATTGCTATTTCAATCTCTTTATTTATTATAGATATATTCACATTTTTCTTTTTTATTTTTAATATATTTTATTGATTATGCTATTATAGTTGTCCCATTTTTCTCTCCCCTTTATTCTCCTCTGCCCTGCACAGCCCCTCCCACCAGCATTCCCTCATTTAGTTCATGTCCATAGGTCATACATATAAGTTCTTTGGCTTCTCCCTTTCCTATATTGTTCTTAATCGCCACGTCTATTTTGTACCTATCACTTATGCTTCTTATTAACTGTTCCTTTAACCTCATTCTCCACACTCCCCATCCCCACTCATAATCCTCCATGTGATCTCCATTTCTGTGATTCTGTTCCTGTTCTAGCAGTTTGCTTAGTTTTGTCTTGTTTTTTTTTTTTTCAGATTCAGTTGTTGATAGTTGTTAGTTTGTTGCCATTTTACTGTTCATATTTTTGATCATCTTCTTTTTCTTAGCTTAGCCCCCTTAATATTTCATTTAATAGGGGCTTGGAAATGATGAACTCCTTTAACTTTGCTTTGTTTGGGAAGCACTTTATCTGTCCTTCCATTCCAAATGACAGCTTTGTTGGATAGAGTATTCTTAGATGTAGGTCCTTGTCTTTCATGACTTTTAATAGTTCTTCCCAGCCCCTTCTTGCCTCTAAGGTTTCTTTTCAGAAATCAGCTGATAGTCATATTGGGAACTCCTTTGTATGTAACTCCCTCCTTTTCTCTTGCTGCCTTTAAGATTCCCTCCTTATCTTTAATATTGGATAATGTAATCATGATGTGCCTTGGTGTGTGCTTCCTTGGGTCCAACTTCTTTGGGACTCTCTGAGCTTCCCGGACTTCCTGGAAGTCTATTTCCTTTGCCAGATTGGGGAAGATCTCCTTCATTATTTTTTCAAATAAGTTTTCAATGTCTTGCTCTTCCTCTTCTCCTTCTGGCACCCCTATGATTCAGATGTTGGAATGTTTAAAGTTGTCCTGGAGGTTCCTCAGGCTCTCCTCATTTTTTCGAATTCTTGTTTCTTCATTCTGTTCTGGTTGAATGTTTCTTTCTTCTCTCTGCTCCCAATCATTGATTTGAGTCCTGGTTTCCTTCCCTTCACTGTTGGTTCCCTATATATTTTTTCTTTATTTCACTTTACACAGCCTTCCCTTTTTCCTCCATGTTGCGAACATACTCCACCAATTCTGTGAGCATCCAGATTACCAGTGTTTTGAACTCTGTATCTGTTAGGTTGGCTATCTCTTCATCATTTAATTCTTTTTCCAGAGCTTGGATCTGTTCTTTCCTTTGGACCATATTTTTTTTTTTGGTCTTGGCATGACTATTACATTGTGTGGGGTGGTGCCTTAGCTATTCGCCAGGGCGGGGCAATCTGCATCACTGACTCGTGGCATTGTATGTGGGGGGAGGGGTCAGAGAGGGAACAATGCCATTTGCTTGGCTCTTGGTCAAGTTTCAGTCACTTCTCCTGCTTCCTGCAAGCAAATCGGGCCCTTCTGTTGCTGATTCCCAGATGCGTGGGTTTGTGTACATTCTGGGACCCTGTGGGTCTCTCAAACAAACTCTCATATGAGACTGGCAGTTTCTCCCACGTCTGCAACCCCCACAGGTATTTACCGGTAGGGGTTTTGAGGCTTCTTTTCCTGCCCTGGAACCTTGGGTTGCATGATCTCTCTCACTCCCCAGTTGTTCCTCCAAGCTTATCTGCCTGCAAATGTGGGGCTATCCAGTGTGCCAGCCACTGCCTTACCATGTCCTTTCCACACCCATACCTCTCTGAATGAGTGTTTCTTCTTTAACTCCTTGATTGTCAAACTTCCATACAGTTTGATTATCTGGCAGGTCTGGATATTTTTTGTTTTTAAATTTGTTGTCGTCCTTCTTTTGGTTGTGCAAGGAGATGAAGTGTATCTTCCTATGCCTCCATCTTGGCTGGGAGTAAGATATACTCAAATTTTTCTATTTCTTCTTGAGTCAGTTTAAACAATGTATGTATTTCTAGAAATACATTTGTTTCATCTAAATTATTAAAGTAGAATTGTTCATAGTTTCTTCTATAACTTTTTTTTTGGCAAAATGGTCTTTCATTCTTTTAAAAAAATTTAATATTTATTATATTTTTTACTACCATTTAGTCTCTTTATATACCACTCCCCCAGCAATCACCACACTGTTGTCCATGTCCATAAGTCCTTTTTCCTTTTTGCTTAATCCCTCCACCCCTAATATTCCTTCCCACTAGCTGTCATCTGTCCTCCAGCTACCAGGCTGTCTCTGTCTTACTTCTTAGTTCAGTTTGTTCATTAGATTCCACATATGAGTGAAATCATAGGGTATTTGTGTTTCTCTGACTGGATTATTTCACTTAGCATAATGTTTCCCAGGTCCATCCATAATGATGCAAATAGTAAAATATTTTTTACAGCTGAGTAGAATTCAATTGAGTAAATGTTCCATAGTTGTTTTATCCAATCATCTGTTGATGGACTCTTGGGCTGCTTCCATATCTTGTAAATAATGCTGCAATGCACATACGAGTGCTTATGTTCTCTCGAATTAGTGTTTTGGGTTCCTTCAGATATATTTGCAGAAGTGAGATCAGTAGGTCAAGAGGCAGATCCTTTTTTTAATTTTTGAGGAATCTCCATACTACTTTCCACAGTGGGTGCACAAGTTTGCATTCCTGCCAACAGTGCAAAAGTGTTCCCCTTTCTCCACATCCTCACCAGCACTTGTTATTGTTGATTTATTGATGATAGCCATTCTGAGAGATGTGAGATATTATTTCATTGTGTCTTTTTGGCATTTCTCTGACAATTAGTGACAAGCATCTGTATGTTTGCCATCTGTATGTCCTCTTTGGAGAAGTGTCTATTCAGGTCCTTGACCCATTTTTTTAATTCGGTTGTTCATTTTTTTGGTGTTGAGTTTTGTCAGTGGTTTATAAATTTTGGATATTAACCACTTATCAGATGTATCAGCGAATATGTTGTCCCATTTTAGGGGGTTGTCTTTTTATTTTGTTGATGATTTCCTTTGCTGTGAAAAAAACTTATTTTGATGATGTCTCATTTGTTTACTTTTTGTTTTGTTTCCCTTACCTAGGGAGATATATCTGATAAAAATTTTTTCAAGCAATGTCCAAAATTTAGCTGCCTATGTTTTCTTCTGCAATTTTTATGGTTTCAGGTCTAACACCTTAGTCTTTAATATATTTTGAATTTATTCTTGTGTGTGGTGTAAGAAGGTGGTCTAGATTGATTTTTTTGCACATATATGTCCAATTTTCCCAACACCATTTATTGAATATCTTTCCCCATTGTATGTGGTTGCTTCCTCTGTCAAATATTATTTGACTATGAAGGTGTGGGTTTATTTCTGGGCTGTCTATTCTGTTCCATTGATCTATGTGTCTGTTTTTTATGCCTACTCCAGGCTGTTTTGATTACTATGGCCTTGTAATATAGTTTGATATTAGGTAACATGATTTCTCCAATGTTGTTCTTCTTTCTCAGGATCATTGTTTCTATGCAGAGCATTTACTGGTTCTATATACATTTTTGAAATATTTGTTCTAGTTATGTGAAATACATCATTGGAACCTTGATAGGAATTGCTTTGAATCTATAGATTACTTTGGGTAATATGGACATTTTAATGATGTTAATACTTCCTATCCACCAACACGGTATGCACTTCTACTTACTTGAATCTTCAGTTTCTTTCTTTAGTGTCTTACAATTTTCTGAGTAAATCTTTTACATCCATGGTCAGGTTTATTCGTAGGTATTTTATTCATTTTTGAAGCAGTTGTGAAGGGGATTGTTTTCTTATTTTCCCTTTCTGTTAGTTTGTTATTGGCATATAAAAATGCAACTGGTTTCTGAATATTAATTTTGTATCCTACTGCTTTGCTGAATTCATTTATCAGTTCTAGTAGGTTTTTTGGTGTAATCTTTAGGATTCTCTATATACAGAATCTTGTCATCTGTAAATAATGACAGTTCTACTTGTTCCTTTCCAATTTGAATGTCTTTTATTTTTTATTTTTGTCTGATTGTTGTGGTTAAGACTTCCAGTACTGTGTTGAATAAGAGAGTAAAAGCAGCCATCCCTGTCTTGTTCTTGATCTTAAGTGGAATGCTTGAAGTTTTTCCTCATTGAGTAAGATGCTGCCAGTGGGTTTGTCATATATGGCCCTTATTATGATTAGGTATTTTCCCTCTATTCCCACTTTCCTGAGAATATTTTACCATAAATAGGTGCTAGATTTTATCAAATGCTTTTCCTGTATCTATAGATATAATTATGTAGTTTTTATCCTTCATTTAGTTTATGTGGTGAATCACATCTATTAATATGTCAATGTTGTATCGACCTTGCATTCCCAGATAAATCTCCCTTGATCATGTTATATGATCTTTTTGATGCATTTCTGTATTTGGTTTGCTAATATTTGGGGGGGGGATTTTAGCATCTATGTTCATCATGGATATTGGCCTATAATTTTCTTTCTTTGTAGGGTCTTTATCTGTCTTTGGAATTAGGAAAATGCTGGCCTCATTAAATTAGTTTGGGAGGCTTCCGTTCCCTTGAATTATATGAAATAGTTTGAGAAGGAGAGGTTTTAGCTCTTCTTTGAATGTTTGGTAATATTCACCCGTGAGGCCATCTGGTCCAAGGCATTTGTCTGTTGGAAGTTTTTTTATGACTGCTTCAATTTCATTAGGTGCAACCTGTCTTCAGCTTCTCTGATTCTTCCTGATTTATTTTTGGAATATTGTATGTTCCTAGGAATTTATCTATTTCATCAAGGTAGTCCAGTTTGTTGGCATAAAATTGTTCATGGTATTTTCTCATAATCCTTGTATTTCTTTATTGTCCATTGTTATTTCTCCTCTTTTATACCTGATTTTATTTATTTGGGCCCTCTCTCTCTCTTTCTCTCTCTCTCTCTCTTTTTTTTTTTTTTTGTTGATAAGTCTGGTTAAAATCTTGTCAATCTTGCTTATCGTTTGAAAGAATCAGCCCTTGGATTCACTGATCTTTCCTATCATTTTTTAGACTCTATTGTATTTATTTCTGTTCTGATCTTAATTACTTCCTTCTACTCACTTTGGGCTTTGTTTGTTGTTCCTCTTCAGGTTCCTTTAAGTGTGAGGTTAGATTGTTTATTTGAGTTTTTCCTTGTTTTTTGACATAGGCCTGTAATGCTTAAATTTCCCTCTTAAGGTTGCTTTCCCAATGTCCCACAGATTTCAGATTGTTGTGTCCTCCTTTTCATTTGTTTCAAAGTATCTTTTGATTTCTTCCTTGATCTCATTGTTGACCCATTGATTGTTCAATAACATGTTATTTAGCTTCCATGTCTTTCTGCATTTTTGAGTTTTCTTCTTTTGATTGATTTTTTTTGTTTCATAGCATTGTGATTAGAGAAGATGTTTGATATGATTTAAATCCTTTTAAATTTACTGAGACTTGTTTTGTGTCCTAGCATGTGGTCTATCTTAAAAAACGTTTCATGTACAATTAAAGTAATGCATATTTTGCTGCTTTGGAGTGAAATGCTCTGAAGATATCAATTAAACCCATTGGAACTAGTTTTTCATTTAAGGCTGCTGTCTCCTTGTTGATTTTCTGCCTGGAAGATCTATCCATTGAAGTCAATCAGGTGTTGAAATCCCCGTGTATACTGTATTTCTGTCAATCTCTCCCTTTATGTCCATCAAGATTTGGTTTACATATTTAGGTGCTGCTATGTTCTCTGTGTAAATATTTACTAGGGTTATGGTCCCTTTTTAGATTGTTCCCTTTATCATTATGTGGTGTCCTTTGTCTCATACTATCACCTTTGTTTTAAAGTCTATTTTCTTAGATAGAAGCACTGCTACCCCAGTTTTTTTATCTTTTCCATTTGCATTTAATTTCTTTTTCCAACCCTTTACTTTCAGTGTGTGTGCATCTTTCAATCTGAGATGGGTCTCTTGGGGGCAGCATATGTATGGGTCTTGTTTTCTTAAGCTACCCTCTGTATTTTGGTTGGAACATTTAGCCATTTACATTTAAGGTGAGCATTGATACTTATGTAGTGCCATTTTATTATTAGGCTGTTTTCCTCTGGTTTTTTTTTTTCCTTTTTCTTTTTCTTCTTCTTCCTCTTAAAGCAAGCCCTTTAACATTTCTTGCAGTACTGGTCTGGTGTTAACAAACTATCTTAGCTTTCTTTTTCTTGTCTGGTAATCTCCTTATTTGCCCTTCAATTTTAAATGATAGCCTTGCTGGATAAAGTAGCTGTGGTTGTAGGTCCTTGCTTTTCATCATCTTGAATATTTCAGGCCACTCCTTTCTGGCCTGAAATGTTTCTGTTGAGTAATCAGATGCATCTAATTGGTGCTCTATTGTAGGTAACTATCTGCTTTTCTCTTGTGGCTTTTAGGATTCTCTTCTAATCTTTACGCCTTGTCATTTTAATTATGATGTTTCTCCTTGTAGGTCTCTTTGGATCCAACTTGTTTAGGATTCTCTGAGTTTCCTGGACTTGTGTGACTTTTTCCTTCACTAGGTTAGGGAAGTTTTCAGTCATTATATCTTCAAATAGTTTCTCGATCCCTTGCTCACTCTCTTCTCCTTCTGGTAGTCCCGTAATGCAGATGTTGTTATACTTCATATTGTTCAAGATGTTTCTTAAGTTGTCCTCATTTTTTTATTCTCTTTTTTCTTTGCTGCTCTGCCTGAGTGTTTTTTCCTACCTTGTCCTCTAAATCACTGATTCAATCCTCTGCTTCATGTAACCTACTGTTTATTCCTTCCAGTGTATTATTTATTTTCAGATATTGCATTCTTTATTTCTGACTGGCCCTATCTTATGCTTTCTATGGCTTTTTTCATGCTGTGGAGTATCCTTATAATCATTACTCTAAACTTTCTATCTGATAAATTACTTACCTCCATTTGATGTAAATCTTGAAAATATTCTTGTTCTGTCATTTGGGGTCTGTTTGTCTTCCCATTTTTGCTGCTTCTGTATGTTTTCTGCCTTAGATGCTAAACTAATCAGCCCTAAGGCTGATAGGTTGTTGATTTAATCAGCCTGTAATCTACAGTCAGGCTTATGCACCACAGGATAGAGCAGAGTGATTCTTGCTAGTGGGGCTATTCTTTCCTCTAAGGCTGATGCCATTCAGAGAGGAGCGTGCTGCCTGAGATGGATGGTTATTACAGTATGGGGAATGACCCAGAACATGGATCCTGGGAGCTGTTCCCTTAGTTCTCTCCTCAGAGTCACCAACCTTAGACTCTCCTCAAGCATGTCTAGTCCACTCTCCCTTCCCTTTGCCAGCACCCAGAGTAAGAGGCTGAAAATGAAATTTTGTGCTGTGGTCCTTTAAGAGGGTCTCTGCATCTTGAGGCATCTCACCCTGGGTGACAGAACACCTGCTGCTTTTCACAGATGGATGTTTTCTGAGTTCATTTCTGGCTCTGGTGCTCTTGTCCAAAGAGCCCACCTCGGGGATTAGACCCCGCGCTTCTCAGGGGGAACCTCCTGGCTGCTGAAATATCCCTCTGGAATTTCAGCTCCCACCCATGAGAGCCCAGCCAGCCCTTTTCCCTCTCCTATGCACTCCGTGCCAGTCATATTGTGGTAAAGTGTTTTCTTCTGTCTGTCCATGATAACAAGGCTTCTCTCCAGCCAGTAGTGTTCAGTTGGTTATTCAAGGTGATTTCTCCAGAATTTAGATGTATTTTCATATTGGTCCTGGGAGGAGGTTAGTGTAGCTCCCACTTTCTCCTCTGCCATCTTAGATCTCCAAACTTTCATTCTTGCTAAACTGAGGATTTTATTTTTTCTTGATTGGCCAAGGTAAAGTTTTGTCAACTTTGTTGATCTTTTCAACAAACCACCTTTTCATTTCACAGATCTCCTTTATTGTTTCCCTGTTCTCTATTCCATTTATTGCCACTCTACTCTTTCTTTCTTTCTTTCTTTCTTTCTTTCTTTCTTTCTTTCTTTCTTTCTTTCTTTCTTTCTTTCTTTTGTTTAGTGTTTAGTTTAGTCTTCTTTTTCTAACTTGTTAAGGTGAAAGGTTAATTTACTGATTAAGATATTTCTTCTTTTTTAGAGTAGATGTTTAGAGCTATAAATGTCCTTCTAAGTACTATTTTCACAGTATCTCTAAGTTTAAGCATATTATACTTTCATTTTCATTTATCTTAATCTATTTTCTAATGTCCCTGTGATTTTTCCTTTTATGCATTTGTTATGTACATAAGAATTATTTAATTTCCACACATTATAAATTTCCGAAATTTCCTCTGTTGTTGATTTCTATCTTCATTCTACTGTGGTCAGAGAACCACGGTCTGCAGTCAGAATACTGTAGTCTTTATATAATTCTAATTCAAAATTTTGAGACCTCTGTTATGGTATAATGTATGATCTATCCTGGAGAATGTTCCTTATGTCCTGAAGAAAAATATATGTTCTGTTGTGTTGGGGTAGTTTTCTATAGATCCCCTTTAGGTTTCGTTGGTATAGAATGTTGTTAAAATCTTCTAATTCCTCATGTATCATCAGTCTAGTGGTTATACTTATTATTGAAAAATGCATATTGAAGTCATAAGTAATTATTGTTGAATTATTTATTTCTTCTTTCAATTTTCTATGTTTTTTTGCATCATATATTTTCAGGCTCTGTTGTTGGATGCATATATGGGATATAGGTCTGAAGGTTGTTCAGGCCCCATCTATGCCAAAGTAATAAGAGAATATTTTCAGACCTCAGAAAGAAATTTAGCCAGATCTCTTCATGATAGTCTTGAGGAAAACTTGGAAAAAAATGCCAATTATTGAGTGATTTTGTTTGTTGGGTTTGTAATAAGTTTAATGATTGTACACTAAAAGTGTTCATTAGTGGGTTTATGTCAGTCTGAAGGGTTCTGTCCTTGAGCGACTCCTGTTCAAATTTTTAATTAATGACTTAGGTAAAGATATAAAAAGTTTATATATTAAATCTGCAGATGACAAGAGCTGAGAGCAATAGAAAATACAGTGGCTGCCAGAACTAGGACAAGAAAACATCTTTAAAAACTGTGAACAGAGAGAATTCAGAAGATGATAGCCATGTAGGTGGAAGCTAAGATCACTTGCTTGTACTCCCAGCATGGATTTTCAGCTGATCTTCTGACAAGTGACCTGAGCCATCAACAGAATCTCAGCTGATATGAATTTTTGAAGCCAAAGAGTACAGAGTATACTTTGCACCATACAGTAAGATATTTTATAAGTTGAGGGGGAAATGCCCTGTTTGAGGTGCCCGCAGCAGAGGAAAGAACAGACATAAAATATAAAATCTGTGGATGACATGAGCTGAGAGCAACAGAAAATGCAGTGGCTTCCAGAATTAGGATAAGGAACCATCTTAAAAATTTGTGAACAAAGAAAATTTAGAAGAGCTGCCCTTATTACACAGATTGGCCCTGCATAGGAAACAGACAGCTAATTCACCAGAAACTATACATTATTAGAAATAATTTGGGACAGACCAAGAACTGTGGTGGGAGGCAGGGAAACACTCCTTCCCTCTTCACTGAAAACTGCACAGTGTCCCCTGGGTGACCCAGGATTTCTACCCTCCTGAGTGCAAAAGAGGATCCCTCTGGAGGCAGGTAGAGGTGGTACTGGCAGTGCTCTAGGACATTAGATGAACCATTCCTGGGTCTCATCCTGATGGAAAACTGGCAAGGCAGAACAGTGGGGACCAGCCAAGCCTGAAGGAGATAGCCACAGACTGTGGATTGCTTGTAGTCTTGAATAGGCTGCCTAAAGCTAGACTAGGACACCATCTGACATTACCAGGGGATGATCCAGAAAGAGAAGACAGTGGCAAACACTGGACTCTGCTGTGACAAATTCCACTATTATCTTCATTATTTGCATTACATTTTCTCCTGCATAGCTTTTTAACATTATTTTGTTCTTCAAGTTGTTCCTATTATTTCACTATTTTTTATTTAAGTTTACTTCAAAACTCATATTTTACTCCTGCCTTCTCTAATTCCATATTGCTTTTCTTCCTCTTCCTATTTTTGTTTTAAATTTTATTTTCCCTTTCTGTGTCTTGTTTCTATTCCACACTCTTACTATTTCTCCTCTCTCTAGCCCCCACAAACAATTTTTCTTGCTATTAGTCATCTCACATTCATTTTTACTTTCCAATAATATCCTTATTCTCCCTCCACCTTTATTAATCTTTGCTCATAGTTTGTTGATATTGTGGATGATGTTGTGTTTCTTCAATTTTATTCCTAGAGGTTCACTATTTTTGTATTTCAAATCTCAAACTTTGCTGTTCCCCTCTCCTATTTCATTTTTCTTTTCTTCTAGCCCTTTCTATTTTTTCTCTTTAAATTTCATTTTTTCTTCTCTTAGCCTGGTTTTCATTCCTCACTCTTATTACTTCTCCCTCTATCCTCTTAAAATCATTTTCTTTCCTTTAGATGTCTCATAATCTTGTCTTTCTTTCTTTTTTCCTTCTTAATCCCTTTCTAACTATATTAATCTTTGCTAATTAGTCATTGATATTGCTGTGGTGGGTGGTTTTATTCAATTTTTTTCCTATTTTTCCACTACTTTTAAAAAAATTTCAAAAACTCATATTATACTCTTCCTTTTCCTTACTCCATTTTGTCTTCTTCCATCACATTTTTATTTATTATGTGAATTTTATTTTCTTTATTTCACCACCTTTTTTCTATTCTGTACTCTTATTATTTCTCTTCCCTCTACCCTCTCAAAATCATTTTTATTTCTGATAGCCATCTCATCTTCATTTTTACTTTCTTATAATAGTCTTAATCTCTTTCTGTATTTAATAATATTTGCTCATTTAGTGTTGATAGTGAGCAGGGGTTATTTTCATGAGTGGAGGTTTTGTTTCCTGGTTTGTTTTGATTTGTTCTGGCAACACCAGTACAAGAGCATACACGATGTAGTGGGCGGTGTCACTCATAGTCAGCCAGATGGAGGGGAGAACCCACCAAAGAATGACCCAACAATAACCAAAGCCCAATTACAACAAGAGAGCCCATGTAAATGGCATAAAGTTCATCCCAAACAAGAGCATCCAACTCAGGAGATCAATAAAATTGCACCATTGAGACTCACAGGTCTCCTACCACAGAAGGCCACTTGAAAAAGAGGGAGTGGAAGCAGGTCAGTTTAATATGTAGAAACAAACAAAAAGAGTCACCTAAAATGGGGACACAAAGAAAAAATCCCCAAGTGAAAGGAAAGGAGCAATCCTCAGAAAGAGAGCTAAATTAAATTGAGGCAAGAAATCTGTCAGACATAGGGTTCAAAATAATGGTTATAAAGATGCTTAAGGAGCTTAGTGAGAACTACAAGGAACTCTATAGCAGCTATAAAACAATTGGGACCTACATCAGCATGAAAAAGGACTCTTATCCATAGAAACTTAGAAACATAGTTTCTAAGGATAAGAGCAAGGAGGAAGTGAAGAATACAATGTCTGAAATAAAGAATACACTAGAAGGAAATAAAAGCAGGCTACATGAAAGAGAGGATTGAATCAGTGAGCTGGAGGAAAAGGTAGTTAAAAAAAAAACAAAACACCCAGAGAGGTCAACACAACAAAAATAGTCTCAAAAAGAAAGAGGATAGTTTAAGGGAGCTGCAGGGCAACATGAAATGTAATAATATTTCTATCATAGGAATACATGAAGGAGAAAAGGAAAAATGATTTAAAAAACCTGTTTGGAAAAGTAATGACAGAAAAGTTCCATAATATGGTGAGGGAAAAAGTCATGCAATTTCAGGAAGCACAGGAGTCCCAATCAACATGAATGTGTATAGGCCTACTCCAAGACACATCATAAATAAAACGGCAAAATTTAGAGACAAAGAGAGAATCTTAAAGACAGCAAGGTAGAAACAGCTAGTAATTTAAAAGGGAGCTCCAATAAGTCTATCAGCTGACTTTCAGCAGAAACACTACAAGCCAGAAGGAAATGACATGAAATATTCCAAGTAATGAAGAGCAAAGGCCTGCAACCAAGACTACTCTCTCCAGAACACATCTCATTTAAAATGGAAGACAAAATAAGGACATTCCCAGTCCCAAAGAAAAAAAATGTTAAAAGATTACATCTACAACAAACCAGCATTGAAAAAGATGGTAAAGGGACTGCTTTAAGAAGGTGAAGAAAAAGAGAGGTAAAAAAGGAAAAAAGTGACAATGAATAAGTACCTATCAACAATAAACTTATCTGTGACTTGATTAAATGCTTCAATCAAAAGACATAGGGTAGCTGAAAGGATATCAAAACATGACAAACATATAGGCTACCTAAAAGAGACCCACCTCAGAACAAAAGATGTACACAGACTGAAAGTGAAGGAATGGGAAAAAATATACCAAGCAAATGGACTTGAAAATATAAAACTGAGATAACAATACTTATACAGACAAAATAAACTTCAAAACAAGGACCATAACAAGAGATAAAGAAGGTCACAATATTATACTTAAGGGAGTGGTACAATAAGATGATATCACCCTTGTAAACATATATACATCCCAGATAGAAGCACCTAAATATATAAGGAAAATCCTGGAGGATTCAAGAAAGATATAGGGGCAAGATAGTGGAGGAGTGAATGGAAGCCACACTGACCTCCTCCAAGGAAAAATCTAGAATTACAAATAAATTGTGGAGAAATTACCCAGAACAAACAACTGAACAATAGTGAGAAAGAAGACTTATAGCCTCAGACAGACAAAATAATCACCTTCAGCACAACCTAACTGGTAAAGAGTGTAGCGGATACTTGAGAAGGCTGGCAGGGCATGCTCAGATGGCAGTACCAGAGGGATATTTAAGCGGCCAGTTGGATCCCCCTGAGCAGAGTGGGGTCTGAACCATAAGCTGGGTCCCCAAGCCTACAGCACCAGAGCCCAAAGAGTACACAGATGACAGCCAGCTGCAAAAAGCAGGAGGGTTGCTCTCTGCCAGAGATGGGCAGCTGGAGACTGAGAGAGCTGTTTAAAGGCCAATGGATAAATTTTCATTTGGAGCCGCTTACCCTGGGCTCTAGGAAAGACAGGGGCAGAGTGGGCTAGAGATGTCTGAAGAGAGACTGGGGATTGAAGCTTTGGGGAGAGAACTGAGACCCTGCTGCTGCCACCAGGGTCCCAGCGCTGAGTCATCCCCTATGTGGCAGCAGCCATCATGCTCAGGCAGACCACTCCCCTCTGAGCAGCAGCAGCCTGAGGGGAAACATTAGCTCCAACCCCAGGAGGGACTCAACCATGGCCCTATGGTGCTTGAGCCTGACTGCTGAGTGCAGAGCAACTAGATTAACAACTAAATGAGACAACCACAGACAGTAGATCCCTGGTAGTCTTGAATAGGCTGCCTTAGGTCAGATGGGGTCACCATCTGACATCAGCAGAGGCAGATCCAGAAAGGAAAAAATAGTGGTTAATACTAGATGCTACCTAGACAAAATCCACAGTGGTCTTCTCCATGATTTGTGATATTTTCTTTCGTGCATAGTTTTTTAACATTCCTTTTTTGACCTTCAAGTTTGTGCATATTGTCACTAAATTTTATACTATAGTTTATTTCTCTCCTTTCATATAGTAGTCTTAATCTTTTTACAACCTTATTAATGCTGGTTCATTTGCTGTTGATAGTGGGATTGCAGGGGGGAGTTATTTTTGCAGCCGTGGGTTTGTTTCCTGAGCATTGTGGTTTTGATCCAGCAGCCAAATAATGGGAAGACAAAGAAACAACCCACAATTGAAACAAAAGGAGGAATCCCCAGAAAGATTACTAAATGAAATAGAGGCAAACAAACTATCAGATATTGAGTTGAAAACAAAGGTTATAAGGAAGCTTAATGAACTCAAGGAGCTCAGTGAGAATTACCAAAAACTACAGAGAAACTACGAGAAACTTACTGCAAACTATATCAGCATGAAAGAGGACATGGAAACTATCAACAAGAACCAAGAGGAAATGAAGAATATAATTTCTGAATTGAAGAACACAGTAGAAGGAATCAAAAACAGGCTAGATGAAGCAGAGGACTGATCAGCAAACTGGAGGACATGGTAGGAAAAAAACTCCCAGAAAAAACAATAAAATGAAAAAAAAGACTCAAAAAGAACTAAGGGAGGGTGAAGGGAAATGCAGAACAAAATGAAACATAATACCTGTATAATAGGAATACCAGAAGGAGAAGAGGAGCAAAGGATAGAAACCTGTTTCAAAAAGTAATGATGGAAAACTTCCATAAGTACAGGAGAGAAAAAGTCACACAAGTACATGAAGCACAGAGGGTATCTATCAAGGGGAACCCAAAGAGACCTACTCCAAGACACATCATAATTAAAATGGCAGATATCAAGGACAAAGAAAGAATCCTAAAGAAAGCAAGGGAAAACCAGGAAGTAACATACAAGAGAGCCCTGATAAGGCTAGCAGCTGACTTCTCTACAAAAACAGTACAAGCCAGAAGGGAATGGCGAGAAATATTCCAAGTAATGAAAAGCAAAGGCCCGCAACCAAGACTCCCCTACCCAGCAAGGTTCTTACTTAAAATGGAGGGTGAAATAAAGAGTTCCCCAGACAAAAGAAGGCTAAAAGGATACACTTCTACCAAAACAACATTGCAACATATGCTAAAGGGACTGCTTTAAGAAGATGAAGAAAAAGAGTGAGAGAGAGAGAGAGGAACACAGATACAAAGGGAAAAAATGAATAAGTACCTATCAGTAATAACTTTAAATGTAAATAGATCAAATGCTCCAATTAAAAGACGTAGAGTAGCTGAATGGATAAGAAATCATGACTTTCACAAATGCTGCCTACAAGAGACCCACCTCAGAACAAAAGACCTACACAGACTGAGAATGAAGCTTTGGAAAAAAATATTCCAAGGAAATGGACAGGAAAAAAAAAAAAGCCGGGGTAGCAATACTTAAATCAGACAAAATAGACTTCAAAACAAAGGCCATAAAAAGAGACACAGAAGCACACTTCATATTACTGAAGGGAAGAATTTATCAAGAAGTCATAAATATTGTAAATATGTATGCACCCACAAAGCATTATCCACATATATAAGGAAAATCTTGGAGGACTTCAAGAAAGATATATACAGCAACACACTTATACTAAGGGATTTTAACACCCCACTGTCAAAAATGGATAGCTCTTCTGAACAAAATATCAACAAGGATATCGTGGCATTGAACAATGTTCTAGATCAAATAGACTTAACTGATACAGAAACTTTCATCCCAAAAAAGCAAAATACACATTCTTTTCAAATGCACACAGAACAGTTTCAAAGATGGACAACATGATAGGACACCAAACAAGCCTCAAGAAATTCAAAAAATTTGAAATCATACCAAGCATTTTCTTGCACCTCAAAGGTTTGAAACTAGAAACCAACCTCAAGGAAAAAACTAAAAAACATTCAAATTCATGGAGACTGAATAGTATGCTATTAAACAATGAATGGGTTAATAATGAGATCAAGGATGAAATAAAAAAGGTTTTGGAAACAAATGAAAATGAACACACAACAGTCCAAAACCTATGGGACACAGCAAAGGCAGTCCTGAGAGGGAAGTTCATAGCAATACAGGCCTACCTAAAAAAGATAGAAACATTTCAAATAAAAAACCTAACCCAACATCTACAAGTACTGGAGTAATAACAATCAAAGCCCAGAGTGAGAAGAGGGAAGGAAACAATCAAGATCAGAGCAGAATTAAATGACTTAGAGACTAAGAGAATAATTCAAAGTATCAATAAATCCAGGAGCTGGTTTGTTGAAAAGATAAACAAAATCAGCAAGCCATTAACCAGGCACATCAAGAAAAAAAGAGTACTGAAATAAAATCAGAAATGGAAAAGGAGAAATTATAACTGATACCACCAAAATACAAAGGATTGTAAAAAATTACTCCAAACAACTATATGGCAAGAAATTAGAAAACATGGGTGCAATGGACAAATTTCTAGAAATATATAATCTTAGGAAACTGAATCAAGAAGAAGTAGGCAACCTGAATAGACTAATAACAGCTAGTGAAATTGAAGCTGTAATCAAAAAAGCTCCTGTCACACAAAAACCCTGGACTGTACGTTTTCACAGGAGAATTTTACAAAATATTTAAGGAAGAGTTAACCCCTATCCTTCTCAAACTATTACAAAATATTGGAAAAGAAGGAAGATCCAAAACTCTTTTTTTGAGGCCAGCATCATCCTAATCCCAAGACCACATAAAGCACACACAAAAAGAAAGAAAACTACAGGCCAATACTTCTGAATAGCATAGATGCTAAAATCCTAAACAAAGTATCAGCAAACCACATCCAGCAATAGATTAAAAAGATCATCCACCATGATCAAGTAGGAGTCATACCAGGGATGCAAGGCTGGTACAATATTCACAAATCAATAAATGTAATACATCACATAAACCAAAGGAAAGACAAAAATCACATGATCATATCAATTGATGCAGAAAAATCATTTAATAAGGTTCAGCACCCATTTATGTTAAAAATGCTCAACAAAATGGGAGTACAGGGAGCATACCTCAACATAATAAAGGCCATATATGAGAAGCCCATAGCCAAAATCATACTCAATGGGCAAAAACTAAAAGCTTTCCAACTGGGATCAGGAGCAAGACAAGGGTGTCCATTTTCACCACTTATATTCAATATAGCATTGGAAGACTTAGCTGCAGTGATCAAACAAGAAAAAGAAATAAAACTCATGTATATTGGAAAGGATGGAGTAAAACTGTCATTGCTTGCAGATGACATGATAGTTTACATAGAAAACCCTATGGTATCCACCAAAAAACTACTTCACCTAATAAGTTAACTTGGCAAAACAGTGGGATACAAAGTCAACATTCAGAAATTGAAGGCATTTTTGTACACCAACAACAAAATATCAGAGCAGAAATTAGTGGGAAAATCCCGTTTGCTATAGCAACAAGAAAAATTAAATCCCTGAGAATAAACCTAACTAAGGAGGTAAAAGACTTGTATTCAGAAAACTACACAACACTGAAGAAAGAAGTTAAGGAAGACACAAATAAATGGAAGCATATACCATGTTCATGGATTGGTAGAAATAACATCATCAAAATATCCATACTTCCCAAAGCAATTTATAGATTCAACACAATCCCTATTAAAATACCAATGACTGCCCTGGCTGGTGTAGCTCAGTGGACTGAGCATCAGCCTGTGAATCAAAGGGTCACCCTGTATGATTCCCCAGTCAGGGCACATGTCTGGGTTTCGGGTCAGGCCCCCAGTAGAGGGCATGCTAGAGGCAACCACACATTGATGTTTCTCTCCCTCTCTTTCTCCCCGCCTTCCCCTCTGTCTAAAAATAAAATAAATAAAAAGTTTTAAAAATAAATAAAAACTAAAACCCTAAATCAATTTATGAAAAAATACCAATGACATATTTCACAAATATAGAGCAAATATTTCAAAAATTTATGTGTAACCACAAATGACACTGAATAACCTCAGCAATTTTGAGAAAGAAGAACAAAATAGGAGGGGTGACAATACCTTATGTCGAACTATATTACAAGGCCAATGTAATCTGGACAGTCACACAGGTCAATGGAACAGAATAGAGACTCCAGAAATAAATCAAGTCTCTGTGGTCAATTAACATTTGACGAAGGGGGCAAAAGCATAAAATGGAGTAAAAATAGCATCTTCAACAAATGGTATTGGGAGATCTGGACAGTTACATGCAAAAAAAAAAAGAAGAAGAAGAAGAAGAAACTTGACCACCAACATACACCATACACAAAAATAAACTCGAGATGGATAAAAGACTTAAATATAAGTGGTCACACCATAAAAACCCTAGAGAACAACATATGCAGGAAAATTCCAGTTATTTCACACAGCAATATTTCCACTGGTATATCTCCTAGAGCAAGGGATATAAAATAAATAATAAACAAATGGGACTACATCAAATTAAAAAGTTCTGCACAGCTAAAGGAAATCTCAGCAAACTGAAAATGGAACCAACTGTATGGGGAAATATATTTGCCAATGATCCCTCAGCCAAGGGTTTGATCTCCCAAATATATAAAGAACTGACATGACTCCACACAAGGAAGACAAACAATACAATTGAAAAATGAGCAAAGGACCTGAGTAGACTCTTATCCAATGAAATATAGAGGGCCCAGAGATGCGTGAAAAGATGCTCAACATCACTAGCCATCAGAGAGATGGAAATTAAAACCACAATGAGATACCTTTTCACATTGGTCAGAATGGCCATCATAACCAAATCAACAAACAAGAAGTGCTGGTATGGATGTGGACAAAATGGAACCCTAGTATACTGTTGGTGGAAATGCAGTATGGAATTTCCTCAAAACACTACCACTGAAATGCCTTTTGACCTGGAAATTCCACTGCTGGGATTATACCCTAAGAATCCTGTAACACTAATTCAAAAGAACCTGTGCACCCCAATGTTCATAGCAGCAGTATTTACAATAACCAAGTGCTGGAAACAGCCTAAGTACCCATCAGTAAACGAGTGGATCAAGAAACTCTGGCACACTTACATATTGGAATACTACACAGCAGAAATAAAGAAGGAACTTCTACCCTTCCTGACATCATGGGTAAGTATTATGCTAAGTGAAATAAGCCAGGCAGTGAAAATCAAATACCATACGACCTCACCTATAAGTGGAACCTAATCAACATAATAAACAAGTGAGAAAAATAGAACCAGAGACATAGAAATAAAGAACAAACTGATGGTGAACAGAAAAGAGGAGGGTGGGGGACAATGGGGGAAAGAAGGGGAAGGGTCAAGTCAGAGAACACGTATAAAAGACCCCTGGATGTAGACAACAGTGGGGAGGCTTGAATGTGGAAAGTGTGGGTGGGTAGGGTGGTGGTTAATAATGGGGGAAATTCTGGACAGCCATAACTGAACAATAAAAATTTTTTAAAAATGATATCGGATTCATTTTAAAGGCTTCAAAGCAGCCATTACTTGTTCGCAGAACTAAACACAAACATAATTTAAGAAGTAAAGGAAGGTGATGACAAATTTCTCTGAAATAGAGAATGTAAGTACAGAGATAAAAATTATTTTAAAAATACCAAATGGAAATTGTGGGACTGAATAGTATATGGGAAATCTGATATCTGGGCATTCAGAGTTTCTGTTGCATGTGATTTGTCTTTTTTCTGGTTTCTTTGTGTGCCTTGTAAATTTTTTTAAACTAGATTTTAGATAATATTGTTAGCCCCCTTCAAAAAAAAAAGATTTATTCTCGGAAAAAAAACCAATAAAAACTGTATCATGTGGAGAGATAACTCTCCAGCTCAATTTAGCATGTTACAATTTTTCTTTCATTACAACAAAGAGCCTTAACTGTCAAAAGAATAACACTGCAGGTCAGAAAGCTCATTTGCCTGAGATATTGCTAATGACAAAAGCTTACAACTGCTACATAATTAAACAGCAATTTTCGCAATTGCCAATAACTATTTTTCTTACTGTACCTCTATATAAAAAAGAGAAAGTGGGACTGATGAACACAATATTGTCAAAACTGTTTGTCAGGTATCTCTTTCCTTGTGCTGTTTTATTTGGGCACTTAGATTTTATTCCTTTGGGTAATTTTAAATCAGGTTCAAAGACTTGGAATGCTAATAAAAACCAACAGCTCTGATTTCAACAAGTATTTTCAATAGCTTTTGTTTATTCAATAAGGCAAAGGGTACTGGGGACAGACACCTTTTCAGTAGTTCCTAGGGTTATTTCCTTGGGAGAAATAAGAAAGCCATCCTATTTCAAAGAAATTTCTCAGGCAAGAGCTGGTTACTTCTTTCTCTTCCACTGTTTGAAGCCTAAACCCTGCTCTGCTCAGAACCTTGCTTTTCCTGTCTTTGCCTCTCTGGTTTCATTTCCTCCTCATCTGTATGTCTTATACATCTCCCAAATTAAATAAGATGAATGCATTTTGGGGATCTATTATACAGCATGGTGACTAGGGTTAACAAAACTCTATTATATATGCAAAAATTGCTAAGAGCGTATAGCTTTAATGTCCTTATCATAACAACAACAACCACCACAAAATAGTAATTATGTAAGGTAAATTATGTGCTAACCCTATTGTAGTAATTATTTTCATAATATATCTGTGTATTAAATCATCATATCTACACCTTAAACTTACACAATGTTATATGTCAACTATACCTCAAGAAAGCTGGAAAAATTTGGAAAAAAAAAACCCTGTCTCAGACAGTGAGGTGTATTGAAAATAACACTGGACTGGTGCCCTGACTGATGTGACTCAGTTGGTAGGGCATCATCCCACAAATTGAAAGGTCACCAGTACTATTCCTGGTCAGGACACATACCTGGGTTGTGGGTTTGTTCCCTGGACCGACCACCTATGAGAGGCAACTGATTGATGTTTCTCTTTCACATTGATTTTTCTCTCCCTCCTTTATCGCATCTCTAAAAATAAATAAACAAAAACTTAAAAAAAACACTGGAATGAGAAGCAGGAGATGAGAGTTCTAAAGACTGATCTATCAGTGAACAGTTGTATGGACTTCAGAAATTTGCTTAACTTCTCTGTTCCCCAGTTTTATTATCTGTAAAAAGAGGGGTTTGGGTCATATTCTTAGAGTTGTTTCTAAAATTTGACGTAGAGTTTCATGCACATCTTCTTGCTTTCTGCACCTCATTCCTAAACTGGAATCATCTTAGATTTTTTGAAACTCCTCTAAGAAATTGTTTTAAAGTGGGCCATTGTATCTGTTAAATACTGTAATTCTTTGCTATGTCACAAGAACCTGTATTGTGAAGTTCTTTTTAATAATTATTAGCCTCTGAGCACATTTAAAATCCAATATAGGTACTGCAGAAATATTCATAGAGAGAGAAGAATATATAGTCTGGAATCTATTTTTATCTTAACATGAAAAAAATGCTAATACTAGATGGGGAACAGCTGATTAATATCATGAAGGAAGGAAAGAATTATTTCTCATCTACTCTATGCCAAGCAGAATGCTATGCCCTCATGCATATTATTTCTACTAATCTTCACAACAGTCTTTTAAGAAAGACATCATTTTACCCTACACAACCTAAAGAAACTGAAGCTCAGGAAGGTTACATAACTAGTCTAAGGTAACATGATTGTTTAGTGGCAGGACTGGGATTTGAATCTAGGATATTAAAATGTATGTGTTAATAACAATTGTGAATGTACTAAATACCACCAAATTGTAAACTTTAAAATGGTTGATATTGTTATGTGAATTTTGTCTCAAATTGTAAAACAAAATTTAAAAGTTAGAAAAAAGATGGTGTTTACACTTTGTGTCAATTTAACACAGTATGGGTGCACTGGAAATTACCTAGGACTCAGCTCTCTAACTAGTCAGCTCCGTGACCATAAACAAGTTATTTCACTCGTCCAGATTTCCATTTTCCCGGATATACAATTGTAGGGTAAATGGAGGCAGTCTGGCTTCCTCACCGAGGTGTCTGGGTAACTAAGGGAAGCAGTTTCTCATAATCTTTAATGGGCCTGATAAGTAGTGTTCTTATAGCCTCGGGACTGGGTCTGATAAATGGATCCCATAACAAGAAGTGGGCTTGCATGTGCAGAATCACGCTATGTTATATAATATTTTGGCTTTCTGCCAACTTAAGGGGGTAGAGACTTCTCACTGGACACATGCAGCTTGCATCATATGTAGCTTGACCACCCATGAATAAAGGTACATCAAGCATCCTCACAGCTCTGTGCATGTTCTTCTGTCTGCTCAAACCTAGAGTGGACTTTCCAGGCCTTAACCGGCTGCAACACAACAATAAAGGAGGGATACACTAGATGGATGATTTCTAGGTGCCCCTTCAGCTTCACAGATCTCTGGTCTCTGTGTTTAGTCTATGGCAGAACACTAACTGGTCTTCATTGCCCCCTTGTGGGAAAGCAGAACTATTACTGTCACTGTACCCATACAAGTTCTGTCCAGAAAAAGTCCAGCCATTATTAATGTAATGAGAATGGTTTGTGTGACATTGATGTAACCTGACAGCCAAGGAGATTGGACTGGAAGATGGGTGCATGAAAAATGACAACTTTACTAGTCAGTGGGGGTGGTAGGTACAGTTGAGTGAGTATGCGTACTGTGTGACCATCGCATTCAAAATGACTGAGTGAGAAGAGCAACAAATCTGCATCAAATTTTGCATTAAGCTTGAACATTCTCCTGTGAAAACTATCCAGATGATTCAGAAGGCTGCAGCTCTGGGCACCTGGTGACTGGCAGCTTCATCACAATAATACACCTGCTCATGCATCACATCATATGAAGAGTTTTTTGGCAAAACCCAGGTGATGCAGCCCCATCATAGCACAGATTTGGTGCCCTGAGACTTCTGACTTTTCCTAAAACTAAAATCACCTTTGAAAAGGAAGAGATTTCAGACTGTCCATGAGATTCAGGGAAGTACAATGAGGTAGCTGATGGCAATTGGGAGAACTGTGTAAGGTCCCAAGGTGCCTAGTCTGAAGGGGACTGAGGTGTCATTGTCCTATGTACAATGTTTCTTGTATCTTGTATCTACCTCAATAAATGCCTCTGTTTTTCATATTACATGGCTGGATGCCTTCTGGACAAAGCTAATACAATATTGCATAATAATCTGTTTATTAAAAATAACAACAATAAACCCAAATCAAACCAGCCATTTGACATCATGCAGAAAAAGAAGAAGCTGGATGAATGAATGTTTCCTTTTTAATAATTTTTTGTCATGCTGACACAAGTTTAGACTTATAATTTCTCTAAATAAAAATAACTACATAGTCTCAAATGTGACGAGGAACAAAGGACAGAACAAGTAGATATTTTTCTCTCCCTGATCCTATTTTCCATTTTATTAGAGCATAACCCTCTCAATAATCTGTCAGTACTTTTAAAAAGCAGAATGAATAAAGTTAAAAAGGAAGAGATATGGGAGAGAATTATAGAAAACCAGCAATATGAATAAGATCAAAGGTTAATACCCACATATAAAAAGTTTCTAGAAGCCAGAAAGAAACAAAAATACATGTTTACCATCACAAATGGCCTAAGGACTGGAATGAGCTATTCACTCAAGAAAAAAAAATGGTCGAGAAATATATGAACAACTATTTATTCTCAAAATGTGAAAGAAATGCAAATCAAAACATGAGCTTATTTTACATCCATTAAATTGGGCAAATGTGGTTAGAAATTAAGCTAATAATATTTCATGAGTGATTGATAAGCCTTTTCTTATCCTACTAGTGTTGGTGTAATTTGGGTCAACTTTCTAGAAGCAATTTACCAATTATATATTAATTGCCATAAAAATATTTATTTTCTTTCACCCAGAAATTTTATGTATTTGAAATAAACTGAGATGTGAATTAAGATTAATATTAGAAACATTCACCACTGTTTTATTTTATAAAATGGAGACAATTGGAAGAGAAATATTTAGCAATAAGCTTTTGATTACATATATTTTGGTTAGCCCTTCAGTAGAATATTATGTAAGCATTAAATATAACCCCTAGAAGAATATATGATGACATATAAAAGTCCTGTTATCAAGTGGAAAAGATTAATCAGTGTGTGCAGTATGATATAAATTTTGTTATATAAATATATTAAAATACATATTGAAAAGTAATAGAAAATTTTGGTGACTTCAGGATAATAGAATTACAGATGACTTTTATTTCCTTTATCTTGCTTTTCTGTTTATTTTGTTCCTTACTTTTTTTTTACTATGGTGTGTATAACTTTTGTAATCAGAAAAAACAGACAAAGTTCCAAAATATTTACTGGTGACACTGTTTTCCTGTTGGAAACAAATGGAAAAAAAGATGATTCAAATGTTATACCAACACTTAAATTCATCTATCAGCAGATTCTATATTGATGTGTTGTTTCTAAGGCAACCAAGAAAATGAAAAAGAGGAGAAATAAGTATGTCTCTTATTCATGAATGAACTACAGGAGGGCATGATTTGTATTTTTACTCTAATCAATACAGTTAATGTTGAATTAAGAGCTACTTCTTTCATTAAGGCAGCATTTTTCAAATCATTTTGTAATCAATCAATTTAAATAGAACAAGCCAGCTTGATACGTATGGCTAAAATACAGGAGTGCTATAGTGGGACTCATTACACATTTACCCATAATTCATAAAGCATAAAAAGAAATGACAGATGACTCAAAAATATGCATACTTGCACTCATGAAAACCACTTAAGAGGCACTTAAATATGGGTGAATCCAAATTCTCCATGTTGCTTTGGAGAAGACAAAGAAATTTACATAGACACCTAGATCACTGCAACAGTTCTTGTATGACCAAAGGTGATATTTCCTTCACATCTTGAACTGTAAAGACACTTATTCTCATTGTGAAAGCACTAAATAATCCCTCACACATCAACAAAACAAAAACCTCACACAAACATTACCACCTCTACCTGCAAACAATAGGCAGATCCTTGCTTAACTGTATTTGCAAATATCAATATATCGATAAGGGGGCATTTAAAACTTTTCTTTATATATGCCTAGCTTTTACATTATCATTTTCTATTATATTTTTAAAACATTTTATTTCTTATGCTACTACAGTTGTCTCAATTTTCCCCTTTACACCCTCCACCCATCCCACCCCCACTTCCATAGTCAATCCCCACACTGCTGTCCATGTCCATCGGTACTTTATATATGTTCTTTAATTAATCCCTTCACCTTCTTTCAGTCAGTCGCCACCTCCATCCTCCCCTCTTACAGCTGTCAGTCTGTTCCATGATTCCATGCTTCTGGGTCTATTTTGCTTAATAGTTAATTTTGTTCATTAGATTCCTCTTATAAGTGAGATCATATGGTATTTGTCTTTCAACAACTGACTTATTTCATTTAGCATAATACTCTCCAGTTCCATCCATGCTGTTGCAAAAGGTAGGGATTCCTTTTTCTTTCTGCTGTGTGGTATTCCATTGTGTAGATGTATCAGTTTTTGTTTGTTTGTTTGTCCACTCATCTACTAATGGCCACTTAGGCTGTTTCCAACTCTTGGCTATTGTAAATAGTGCTGCTATGAACATGAAGGGTGAATAAATTGTTTTGAATTGGTGTTTTAGGAATCTTCAGGTACATGTCCAGCAGTAGAATCGAAGGGTCAAAAGGTAGTTCCATTTTCACTTTTCTGAGGAAATTCCATACCATTTTCCAGAGTGGCTGCACCAGTCTGCATTCCCACCAACAGTGCACTAGGGTTCCCTTTCCTCCACATCCTTGCCAGCATTTGTTTGTTGCTTTATTAATAATAGCCATTTTGGCACATGTGAGGTGGTATCTCATTTTGGTTTTAATTCGCATCCCTCTGATGTTGAGCATCTCTTCATATGTCTATGGGCCATCTGTCCTCCTTGGAGAAGTGTCTATTCAGGTCTTTTGCCCATTTTTGGGGGGGGGTTGCTTGTTTTCCTGGTGTTGAGCCATATAAGCTCTTTAAATATTTTGCAGACTAAACTATTTGTCCAATGTATCATTGGCGAATATGTTTTCCCACATGGTTGGTTCCCTTTTCATTTTGCTGATGGTTTCTTTAGCCATGCAGAAGGTTTTTAATTTGATGTAGTCCCATTTGTTTATTTTTTCCTTTATTTACCTTGCCCTAGGGGATATATCAGCAAAAATATTGCTATGCAAAATATCTGAAATTTTACTGCCTATGTTTTCCTCTAGGACTTTTATGGTGTCATGACTTATATTTAAGTCTTTTATCCATTTTGAGTTTAATTTGGTGTATGGTGTAAGATTGTTAGCAAAGAGCACTTGAGGTTCTGCTGCCCACTGCCAACCTCTTGGCAAAAATTCTAAAGGCAAAGATTTGGTGGTAAAGGAAAGGAGTTTTTATTCAAAAGTAGTTACTTAAGTCTATCAAGTCAAAGCTTTAATCACTTAAACCTATCACTTAAAGTTAAACTCTAATATCTGAGTTCTCCTATCTTTTCCCTGTTTGTTTTTACTTATCTTGTTTGTATAGGGTAAGTTTACAAACTAAAAACAACATAATATACAAAACTACACAATTTTGGAGGAGTGGCAGGCTTCTACTTCAGAGCCTGTCCACTCTAGGACACCTAAAGAATAAACCTGCCACCCTTTGCCAGGCAAGCATGATCCTAGGCTGTGTCCAGTTCCCATTCAAAATACCATCCAGTGGGAAATTCAGAGAGCAGCAGTACAATCATCGAGGCATCCTCAAGGAAGGAGAGCCTGAGAGTAAGTCTGAGAGCAAACCCAAGAGACCAAGAATCCAAGCCCAAGCCTGAGAACCAGGTCAGGAGCTAGAGAGCTCCCTCTCAGCCAGAGAGCCTCCCTCTTTTTATTTCCATTAACTCTGAAGGCAACAGCTTCTCAGCCAATCCCATCCTAGGCTCCCATAATTGCCTCAGCAAACATCCACTATGGCCTCTCCCTACTACTCTCCAGTGATCTGAGTTATCTTAATCAGATTTCTCTGTATCAAGATGGTGGTCTAGTTTCAACTCTTTTGCATGCACCAGCCCAGTTCTCCCAACACCATGTATTGAAGAGACTGTATTTATTCAATTGTATCCTCTTGCCTCCTTTATCAAATATTAATTGATCATAAACATGTGGGTTTATTTCTAGGCTCTCTATTCTATTCCATTGACTATGTATCTGTTCTTATGCCAGTGCTGGACTGTTTTGTAGTACATTTGCTATCAGGTACTGTGATCCCTCCAACTTTGTTCTTTTTTGTCAAGATGGTTGAGGCTATTTGGGATCTTTTTTGGTTCCATATAAATTTTTGGAATACTTGTTCTAGTTCTCTGAATTATATAACTGGTATCTTGATAGGAATTGCATCGAATCCATATATTGCTTTGGGTAGTAGGGACATTTTATTTTTTCATTTTTCTTTTTAATCTTTATTGTATTTTTCCATTACCATTTAATCCCTTTATATGCCCCACACTCCAGCAACTCACCATTCTGTAGTCCACGTCCATGAGTCCTTTTTCTTTTTTACTCAGTCCCTCCACCCCTTAACCCCCCCACCAACTAGTTCTCATCCTGCTTGTCATCTGTGACTCTCTGATTTGCTTGTTCAGTTTGTTCATTAGATTCCACATATGAGTGAAATCATATGGTATTTGTCTTTTTCTGACTGGTTTATTTGCCTTAGCATAAGGTTCTTCAGGCCCATCGTTATTGTCACAAAGGGTAAAATTTTCTTTTTTTAGAGCTGAGTAGAATTCCAGTGTATACATGTCCCATAGTTGTTTTATCAACTCATCTACTAATAGACACTTGGGCTGCTTCCATATCTTGGCAATTGTAAATAATGCTGCAGTGAACATAGGTTTGCTTATGTTCTTTCAAATTAGTGTTTTGGGTTCCTTTGGATATGTTCTCAGAAGTGGAGACACTGGGTCAAAAGACAGATGTATTTTTAGCTCTCCGTACTGCTTTCCACAGTGGCTGCACCAATCTGCATTCTCACCAACAGTACAGAAGTGTTCTCCTTTCTCCACATCCTCACCAGCACTTGTTTATTGGTTCATTCATGATAGCCATTCTGACCAATGTGATGTGAAATATCATTGTGGCTTTAATTTGCATTTCTCTGATTATCAATGTGGTAAACATCTTTTCATATATCTATTGATCATCTGTATGTCCTCCTTGGAGAAGTGTCTATTCAGGTCCCTTGCCTATTTTTTAACTGGGTTCTTTGTGTTTTTGGTGTTGAGTTTTTAAGTATGTTATAAATTTTGGATATTAATTCATCAGATGTATTGGTAAATATGTTCTTCCATTCTGTGGGTTGTCTTTTTTTTTGTTAATGATTTCCTTTGCTGTGCAAAAGGAAATCCCATTTGTTTATGTTTTCATTTGTTTCCCTTGCCTGGGGAGATATATCCAATAAAATATTGTTATGAGCAATGACCAAGATTTTGCTGCGTATGTTTTCTTCTAGGAATTTTATGGTTTAGGGCCTAACATTTAAGTATTTGATCCATTTTAAATTTATTTTTGCGTGCGGTGTAAGAATGTGGTCTAGTTTCATTTTTCTGCACATATTTGACCAATTTTCCCAACACCATTTATTGAATAAACTATCTTTAGCCCAATGTATGTATTTCCTTCCTCTGTCAAATATTAATTGACTCTAAAGGCGTGGATATATTTCTGGTATGTCTATTCTGTTCTACTGATCTGTGTGTCTATTTTTATGCCAGTACCAGGTTGTTTTGATTACTATTGCCTTATAGTATAATTTGATATTAGGTAGCATGATTTCTCCAATTTTGTTCTTCTTTCTCAGGATTGCTACTGATCTGCAGTGCCATTTGTGGTTCCATATAAATTTTTGAAATATTTGTTCTAGTTCCATGAAATATGTCATAAGATTCTTGATAGAAATTGTGTTAAATGTATAGATTGCTTTGGGTAGTATGGACATTTTGATGACGTTAATTCACCCTATCTATGAACACAGTAAGTACTTCCACTTATTGTATCTTCTTCAATTTCTTTCTTCAGTGTCTTATAATTTTCTGAAGACAAGTTTTACATCCTTGGTTAGATTTATTCCTAGGTATCTTATTTATTTTGAAGCAATTGTGAAAAAGATTTTTTCTTAATTTCTCTTTCTGTTCATTCAGTATTGGCATATAAAAATGCAACTGAAGGGAGTCAGAAGATGGCGGCAAAGTAGGTGGGAGCTAAACTTGCTTACTCGTGCACCCAACTTGGACAGCTAGCCGATCTTCGGAAGAACTGAGTGATCAGCCAATGAATTCCAGCTTACTTGAAGTTTGGAAGGCAAAGATTGCAGAGGACGATAGAAAAATGGATAGTAAGGAGGTTTTGTAGGCCATCAGAAAAGTCTCAGGGTCCTGTGCCATGGACACGGCTGTGGTGGTTCCCAGCTCTGTGCCAGGGTCCATGGTTGCTGGTTACCACAGGAGATTTGGAGGAGACCTGGCTCAGCAGCTGTAACTTGCCAGCTCCTTCCCCTCCCAGAGCAGGGAAGTCACAAACCTGCACCAGTAGAGACCAGGTCGCTGGGCAGTGGGAGACACAGAGCAGGCAGTGCAACGCAGATGAGACACTGGTTGTTGGCTTGGGCAATACTAGAGAAATTGGGGGGCCAAGTAATACTGGGAGATGGGAGAAGAGAAGGGCCATGACTGATTGTGAACCGGATAGTCCTGGGACTGGTCAGAGTTGGGTTGAATGAAAATTCCAGCAATTGTTAGGAAAGATTGCCCACAAACAAGGGGAATTTGCTCTAAAAAAGGCTCTCGGCTGCTTTGCGAGGACCCCTGGTGCACTGCAATAGTGGCCTGCTGGGACAAACAAGAAGGTGGAGGAAGGGCGTGAATAGATTCAAATAAGGGTGCCCCAAAGACTGATCAAAGTGGGGCAACTGGGGCCAAAAAGGTAGTAGTCCCCAGAGATTCTTAATTTAATAGGGGAACTAAACTGCCCAAAAAGGAAACAGTGCTCACGCAACAAGTAGGCCAGCAAAGAGTCAGGAGGAGGGGTGCAAGTTGCTCCCACTCAGTGCACCTGAGAGACTAACCAAAGGGCTGCACGCTGAGGGGGATTGAAGGTGCCAGCCTCATGGATAGCAGTGTGTGCCTTGCAGTGCTCTGAGGGCCCAGGTAGAGGCTGTGATCTGGAAAAAATGGCAGCCCAGACACAGCCCCCAATCTTGCACATCCACAGGAGAGGAAAAAAAGAAAACAGAGAACAAGAAATGGAGCCCACTCCCCTCTGGCTGTGGCATCAAGAAGGAGAGCAGAGCCCATTAGATGGGTTTAAAGTGAGCAAGAGGCTTGTTTTTCTTTATTTTTTTCCTTTTTTTCATTCTTGCAAGTGTAAGACAATAAGACATGAAGCTTTGAAAGTACCAAAGACAGATGCAGAGAGAGATCAGAAGGCTAACACCAATAACTGAGAAAAAAACTTCACTTTCATATCCTTCAGGACTTGTGTTTTTTTTGTTTTGTTTTGTTTTGTTTTTGTCATTGTTGTTATTTTTTAATTTTTTAATATATTTTCATTTTTTAATTTTTTTCTTCCTTGCATTTAGTTTTCTTTGTTTTGTTTGTTTGACTTCCTCATTTGACTAGTTTTCCCGTTCTACCTTTCCGATTACATTTTCATTTCTCTTCTGACTGAACCCATATTACAATAGCACACTACTCTTGGTCTTTCAATTTTTATTATTTTTATTCAGATTAACCATTGCTTGTCTTATTATTGTTGTTCTAAATCCCACACAGCACCCTACCAGGGTTTTGGCCCATTTCACTATCTTCCTGAACTTTATAACTATTGTGGTAAACTTTATTCTCTCCCACACTACCCCAAGTTTCTATCACTTACTCTCATTATATCTCATCGTCCAACCCCAGATAAGCATTCTGCTTTCTGGAGTCAGCTCACATTCTGCCCCCCCACAACCCAGTAAGATTTGTACCTCTTTTTCACATTTTGTAAAAAGTGGCTACTTGGGTGAATTATCACACTTATTGTGGTATTTCTCAAAGGATCTCCTATCTGTCCCCTACATTTTAGTACTTTAATTCCCCTAGAACACTCCCCCACTTTTTTACTCCATTTCACCTTCACCTTGACCATGATCACATATGACATAAGTTGGGAGTTGTGAATACCAGTAAACCCACAGGAGGAGAGAACCCAAAAACATAGGAGCCACCAACAGGAAAAACCCAATTGAAAGAAGAGGCATCACATAAATTGAAGAAAGGGCAAACCTAGAGCCTCCAGACAAGGAGAGCAAAGAGACCACACCACTGAGTCCCACAGAACTCCTACCATGGAACTTCACACTACAAAGATAGCTGGCAAAGCAGAGCATCAGGAATCACATAACAAACAAAAAGTCACCAAAAATGAGGAGACAAAGAAAGAACCAACAATCAAAAGGAACAGAAGTCTCCTCACTAAAAGAGCTAAATGAAACAGAGGCAAACAAACGATAAGATATAGAATTGAAAATAATGGTGATAAGGATGCTCAAGGACTCACAGACAACTACAAGGAACTGAATGGGGACAGTATGAAAAAGGAAATAAAAAATTTAAGCAAGAAGCAGGAATATGAAGAATACAATTTCTGAAATAAAAAATACAATAGAAGAAATTACGGGCAGGTTGGATGAAGCAGAGGACTGAATTAGTGAGCTTGAAGATAAGGTAGAAAGAAATCCCCAGGTAGAGCAGCTGCATGAAAAAAGATTCAAAAATAAGAAGATACCTTAACAGAAATGCAAGACAAAATGAAATGCAACGACATTTGAATCCTAGGAATAACAGAAGGAGAAGAAAAGTAGCAAGGGATAGACACCCTGTTTCAAAAAATAATGACAGAAACCTTCCTGAACCTGGATAGGGAAAATACCACACAAGTTCATGAAGCACAGAGAGTCCCAATCAAGATGAACCCTAACAGGCCCTCTCCAAGAGACATCATAATTAAAATGTCAAGTTTTAAAGACAAAGAGAATCTAAAAAGCAGCAAAGGAGAAAAAAGAAGTAACATACAAGGGTGCAAAGATAAGGCTCGCAGCCTATTTCTCCACAGAAACACCACAAGCCAGAAGGCAACGGCAAGAAATATTGGAAGTAATGAAAAGTAAGGACTGCTACCAGGACTACTCTACCCAGAAAGGCTCTCAAATAAGATGGGAGGAGAAATAAGGAGATGACCAGACAAAAGAAGGCTGAAAGAATACACATCTACCAGACCATCACGCCAAGGATGCTAAGGGGGCTGCTATAAGAAGAGGAAGAAAAAGAGAGAGTGGAAGGAACACAAGTAAAAAGAGGGGAAAAAATGAAGTACCTCTCAATAACACCCTTAAATGAAAAAGGATTAAATGCTCCAATCAAAAGATAAAGGGTAACTAAATGGATAAGAAAACGTTACACACAGAGATGCTGCCTACAGGAGACCCACCTCAGAAGAAAAGACCTACAAAGACTGTGAGTGAAAATATTCCAAGCAAATGGATGGGGGAAAAAAATAGCCGAGGTAGCAATACTTAGACAAAATAGACTCCAAAACAAAAACCATAAAAAGAGATACTGAAGGACAATACATAATACTCAAGGGATGAACCAATCAAGGAGACATAAACATTATAAATATATGTGCACCCAACATAGGAGCACCCAAATATATAAGAAAAATCTAGGAGGACTTCCAGAAAGATATAGACAACAACATGATTATTATAGGGGATTTTAATGCCCCACTGTCAACAATGGATAGATGTTCTAAACAAAATATCAACAAGGATACTGTGACATTGAACAATGTCCTAGATCAAATGGATTTAACTGATTATATGTCCTTTCACCCCAAAGAAGCAAAATACACATTCTTTTCAAATGCAAATGGAACATTTTCCAAGATAGACCACATGATAGGACACAAAACAAGCCTCAATAAATTCAAGAAAATTGAAATCATATCAGGCATTTTTGCAGACCACAAGGGCCTGCAAGTAGAAACCAACCACAAGGGAAAAACTTAAAAACATTCAAACTCATGGAGGCTGAATAGGAAGGCATTAAACAATGAATGGGTCAATAATGAGATCAAGCAAGAAATCAAAAACTTTCTGGAAACAAAGGAAAACTAACACACAGCTGTCCAAAACATATGGGACACAGCAAAGGCAGTTCTGAGGGGAAAGTTTATAGGAACATCGGCCTTCCTGAAAAAGAAATATTTCAATAAACAACCTAACACAACATCTACAAGAACGGGAGGAACAACAGCAAACAAAGCCCAGACTAAGCAGAAGGAAGGAAATAACCAAGATCAGAGCAGAATTAAACAACATAGAGACTAAGAGAACAATTCAAAGGATCAATAAATCCAGGAGCTGATTCTTTGAAAAGCTAAACAAAATTGACAAACCTTTAAGTAGACTTATCAAGAAAAAAAGGGAGAGGACCCAAATAAATAAAATCAGAAATGAAAGAGGAGAGATCACAACTGACACCACAGAAATACAAAGGAATGTAAGAAATTACTACAAAGAAATATATGCCAAGAAATCTGAAAAGCTGAGTGAAATGGACAAATTCCTGGGAAAAATATCACGTTCCAAAATTGAATGAAGAGGATGCTGAAAACCTGAACAGACCAATAATAGCTGAGGTAATCAGAGCAGTAATAAAAAGAACTCCCAGCACAGAAAGGCCCTGGTCCAGATGGTTTCCCAAGAGCATTCTACAAAACATTTAAGGAAGAACTAACCCCTATCCTTCTCAGACTATTCCAAAAAATCCAAGAAAAGGGAAGACTCTCAAGCTCTTTTAATAAAGCCAGCATCAACCTAATCCCAAAACCAGATAAAGACACCACCAGGAAAGAAAAGTACAGGCCAATATCGCTGATGAACATAGTTGCTAAACTCCTCAAAAAAATATTGGAAAACCTCACCCAGCAACAAATTAAAAAGATCATCCGCCATGATCAAGTGGGACTCATCCCAGGGATGCAAGGATGGTCCAAAATTCAGAAATCAATAAACATAATACATCACATAAACAAAAAGAAAGACAAAAATCATATGATCATATTAATAGTTGTGGAAAAAACATTTGACAAAGTACAGCACCCATATATGATCAAAACACTCAGCAAAGTGAGAGTAGAGGGAACATACCTCAACATAATAAAGGCCATATATGAGAAACCGACAGCCAACCTCATACTCAATGGGCAAAAAATGAAATCTTTCCCACTAAGATCAGGGGCAAGACAAGGGTGTCCACTTTCATCACTTCTATTCGACATAGTACTGGAGGTCCTAGCCACAGAGGTCAGACAAAAAAAAAAAAAAAAGAAAAGTCATCCAAATAGGAAAGGAGGAAGTAATACTGTCATTGTTTGCAGATGACATGATTGTGTACATAGAAAATCCTATAGGCTGCACGAAAAAACTACTCGACCTAATAAGTGAACTTGGCAAAACAGCAGGATGCAAAGTCAACATTCAGAAATTGAAGGTATTTTTTTACACCAGCAATGGAATAGCAGAATCAGAAATAAGGAAAAAATCCCATTCACTATAGAAAAAAAATAAATTACCTAGGAATAAACCTTACCAAGGAGGTAAAAGACCTGTACTCAGAAAACTACACAACACTGAAGAAATTAAGGAAGGTACAAGTAAATTGAAGTATATACTGTGTTTATGGAATGGAAGAATTAACATCATCAAAATGTCCATACTACCCAAAGGAAATTACAGATTCAATGCAATGCCTATTAAAATACCAATGACATATTTCACATATATAGAAAAAACAATTCAAAAATTTATATGGAACCATAAGTGATCCCGAATAGCCACAGCAATTTGAGAAAAAAGAACAAAGTAGGAGGGATTACAACACCCAATATCAAACTATACTACAAGGCTACTGTAATCAAACCAGTGTGATACTGGAATAAGAACAGACACATGGATCAATTGAACAGAATAGAGAACCCAGAAATAAACCCATACCTCTATGCCAATTAATATTTGACAATGGAGGCAAAAACATAAAATGGAGTAAAAATAGCTTCTTCAACAAATGGTGCTGGGACATCTGGACAGCTACATACGAATAAATGAAACTTGACCTGCAACTTACATCCTATACAAAAATAAACTCAAGGTGGATAAAAGACTTAAATATAATTCAAGAAACTATAAAAGTCCAAGAGGAGGGCATAAGCATGAAAATCTCAGATATTCCACGCAGCAATATTTTCACTGATATGTGCCCTAGAGGAAGGGACATAAAGAAAAAGATAAACAAATGGGACTTCATCAAACTAAAAAGCTTCTGCATGCTGTTGCTAAAAAAACAGCAACATGAAAAGGGAACCAACAATATGGGAAAATATATTTACCAAGGATGCATCAGGTAAGGGTTTGACTTCCAAAGTATTTAAATAACTCAAGCAACTCCACTCTAGGAAGACAAACAAACAAATTAAAAAATGGGCAAAGGACCTGAACAGACACTTCTCCAAGGAGGACATACAGAGTGCCCAGAGACACATGAAAGGATGTTCAGCATCACTAGCCATCAGAGAGATGCAAATTAAAACCACAATGAGATACCACTTCACACCAGACAGAATGGCCATCATAATCAAATCAACAAAAAACAAGTGCTGGTGAGGCTGTGGAGAAAAGGGAACTCTAGTACAGTTTTGGTAGGAATGCAGATTGGTGCAGTCACTGTGGAAAACAGTATGGAATTTCTTCAGAAATGTAAAAATGGAACTGCCTTTTGACCCTGCAATTCTACTACTGGGATTATACTTTCAAAATCCAGAAACACTTATTCAAAAGAACCTATGCACCCCAATGTCATAGCAGCACAATTTACAATAGCTAAGTGTTGGAAGCAGCCTATGTGCCCATCAGTAAATGAGTGGATCAAAAATCTGTGGTATATTTACACAATGGAATACTATGCAGCAGAAAGGAAGAAGGAGCTACTACCCTTCAAAACAGCATGGATGGATCTGATGTGCATTATGTTAAGTGAAATAAGCCAGGTGGTGAAAGACAGATACCATATGATCTCACCTATAAGTGGAACCCAATCAACAAAATAAACAAGCAAGCAAAATATAACCAGCAATATTGAAACAAAAAACAAACTGACAGTACCCAGAGGGGATGGGAAAGGGAGGGGAAGGATCATTAAGAACATGCATAAAAGACCCATCAACAAAGCCAAATGGGGAAGGATTGAGGGTGGGATGTGGGGAGGGGTGGGGCTGGGGAAAGGAGTGGGGGGAAGTAAAAATATTTTTAAAATTAAAAATAATAAAATTGGTTTGATAACATGTTAAAAAAAACAGAAAAAAAATGGTGGTACATTTATACAATGGAATACTACGCTGCAGTAAGAAAGAAGGAGTTCCTACCATTCGCAAGAGCATGGATGGATCTGGAGAGCATTATGTCAAGTGATACAAGCCAGGCAATAAAAAACAAATACCATATGATTTCACCTATAAGTGGAGACTAATCAACTGAACAAACAAGTAAGTTAAATGTACCTGGAGACATTGAAGTGAAGAACAAATTGACAGTGAACCGAGGAGGGAGGTGAAGGGAAGATGGGGGAAACAGGGGAAGGATGGTCAAGGAATATATATGGGGGACTCATGGACAAAGTTAAGGGGGGTGGGTCAGGGTGGGGGGAGGGGGGAGTTTTGGGAGGAAATTGTCAAAACTCTATATGAACAATTAAAAAATAAAAAATAAAAAATAAAAATGAAACTGATTTCTGGATAGTAATTTTGTATCCTGCTGAGTTCATTGATCAGTTCTAGTAATTTCTTTGTGGAATATTTGGGGTTCTCCATGTGCAGTATCATATCATCTTCCAATAAAGCAGTTTTACCACTTCCGTTCCAATTTGGAAGCCTTTTGTTACTTCTTCTTGTCTGATTGCTGTGGCTAGGGCTTCCAATACTCTTTCAAATAAGAGAGGTGAAAACGGACATCCCTGTCTTGCTCCTGATCTTAAGGGGAATGCTTGTAGTTTCTGCCCATTGATTATGATGCTGGCAGCAGGTTTGTCATATGTGACCTTTATTATTATTAGGTATGTTCCCTGTATTCCCACTTTGCTGAGAGTTTTTATCATAAATAGGTGCTGGGTTTTATCAAATGCTTTTTAAGCATCTATTTATATCATCACATAGTTTTTATCCTTCATTTTGTTTATGTGGTGAGTCACATTTATTCATTTGTGAATGTTGTATGCACCTTTAATTCCCAGAATAGTTCCCACTTGATCATAATGTATGACCTTATTGATGCATTGCTGTGTTGGTTTTCTAATATTTTGTTGAGGATTTTAGCATCTATTTTCATCAGAGATTTAGACCTATAGTTTTCTTTCCTTTTAGAGTCTTTATCTGGTTTTGGAATCAGGATAAATATGGCCTCATAAAATGAGTTTGGAGTCTTCCATCCTCTTGAATTTTATGAAATAGTTTGAGAAGGAAATGTTTTCGTTCTTTTTGAGTGTTTGGTAAAATTCACCTATGAAGCCATCTTGTCCAGGACTTTTGTTTGTTGGGAGTTTATTTTTTTATTTTTTTTATTACAGCTTCAATTTCACCAGGTGTAATGTGCCTATTCAGCTTCTCTGATTTTTGCTGATTTATTATGGAAAGATTGTATGTTTCTAGGAATTTGTCTATTTAATCAAGTTAGTCCAGTTTGTTGGCATATAATTATTCATAACATTTTCTCACAATCCTTGTATTTCTTTGTTGTCAGTAGTTATTTCTCCTCTTTTATTTCTGATTTTATTTATTTGGGTCCTTTCTCTTTTTTTCTTGATTAGTTTGGTTAAAGGTTTGTTAATCTTGTGTATCTTTTCAAAGAACTAACTCTTAGATTGATTGGTTTTTTGTATTATATTTTGGACCATATTTCATTTTTTTCTGCTCTGACCTTTATTATTTCCTTCCATCTACTCACTTTGGGCTTTGTTTGTTTTTCCTTTTGAGGTTCCTTTAAATGTGAAGTTAGATTTTTTATTTGAACTTTTTCTTGTTTTCTGAGATAAGCCTATAATGCTTTGAATTTCCCTCTTAGAATTGCTTTAGGAGTGTCCTGCAGATTTCAGACCATTGAGTCCCCATTTCATTTGTTTCAAGCTGGTCAGGAAGATGCTTAATATGATTTCAATCTTCCTAAATTTATGGAGACTCGTTTTGTGTTCTAACATGTGTTTTATCCTAGCAAACATTCCATGTGCACTTGAAAAGTATGCATATTCTGCTGCTTTGGGGTGAAATGCTCTGAAGATATCAAATAGTGTGCCATTTAAGGCCTCTGTCTCCTTGTTGACTTTCTGTCTGGAAGATCTATCCACTGAAGTTAATGGAGTGTTTTTTTAAAATATATTTTATTGATTACACTATTACAGTTTTCACATTTTTTTCTCCCCTTTATTCCCCTCCACCCTGCAGTACCCCTCTCACCAGCATTCCCCCACTTAGTTCTTGTCCATGGGCCATACATATAATTTCTTTAGCTTCTCACTTTCCTATACTATTCTTAACCTCCCCCTGTCTATTTTGCACCTATCATTTATGCTTCTTATTCCCTGTAACTTTTCTCCCATTCCCCCTCTCCCTCCCCACTGATAACCCTCCATGTGATATCCATTTTTGTGATTCTGATCCTGTTCTAGCATTTTGCTTAGTTTTGTCTTTGTTTTTCATTTTTTAGATTCAGTTGTTGATAGTTGTGTTTGTTGTCATTTTACTGTTCATATTTTTGATCATCTTCTTTTTTCTTAGATTAGTCCCTTTAATATTTCATTTAATAAGGGCTTGGAGATGATGAACTCCTTTAACTTTACCTTATGTGGGAAGCACTTTATCTGCCCTTCCATTCTAAATGATAGCTTTGCCGGATAGAGTATTCTTGGATGTAGGTCTTTGTCTGTCATGACTTTGAATACTTCTTTCCAACCCCTCCTTGCCTGTAGGTTTCTTCTGAGAAACCAGCTGATAGTCTTATGGGAACTCCTTTGTAGGTAACTCTCTCCTTTTCTCTTGCTGCTTTGAAGATTCTCTCATTATCTTTAATCTTGGGTAATGTAATCATAATGTGCCTTGGTGTGTGCTTCCTTGGGTCCAACTTCTTTGGAGCTCTCTGAGCTTCCTGGACTTCCTGGAAGTCTATTTCCTTTGCCAGATTGGGGAAGT